>NC_059641.1:226615-279115 GCF_020424385.1 Procambarus clarkii | reverse complement strand
GCTTTAAGAGTCCTGGAGCAGTGAGAGGTGGCTTTAGGAGTCCTGGAGCAGTGAGAGGTGGCTTTAGGAGTCCTGGAGCAGTGAGAGGTGGCTTTAGGAGTCCTGGGGCAGTGAGAGGTGGCTTCAAGAGTCCTGGGACAGTGAGAGGTGGCTTTAGGAGTCCTGGGGTAGTGAGAGGTGGCTTTAGGAGTCCTGGGGTAGTGAGAGGTGGCTTTAGGAGTCCTGGGACAGTGAGAGGTGGCTTCAGGAGTCCTGGAACAGTGAGAGGTGGCTTTAAAAGTCCTGGAGCAGTGAGAGTTGGCTTTAGAAGTCTTTGAGCAGTGAGAGGTGGCTTTAAGAGTCCTGGAGCAGTGAGAGGTGGCTTTAGAAGTCCTGGAGCAGTGAGAGGTGGCTTTAGAAGTCCTGGAGCAGTGAGAGGTGGCTTTAAGAGTCCTGGAGCAGTGAGAGGTGGCTTTAGAAGTCCTGGAGCAGTGAGAGGTGGCTTTAAGAGTCCTGGAGCAGTGAGAGGTGGCTTTAGGAGTCCTGTAACAGTGAGAGGTGGCTTTAGGAGTCCTGGAGCAGTGAGAGGTGGCTTTAGGAGTCCTGGAGCAGTGAGAGGTGCCTTTAAAAGTCCTGGAGCAGTGAGAGGTGGCTTTAAAAGTCTTTGAGCAGTGAGAGGTGGCTTTAGGAGTCCTGGGACAGTGAGAGGTGGCTTTAAGAGTCCTGGAGCAGTGAGAGGTGGCTTTAAGAGTCCTGGAGCAGTGAGAGGTGGCTTTAAGAGTCCTGGAGCAGTGAGAGGTGGCTTTAAGAGTCCTGGAGCAGTGAGAGGTGGCTTTAAAAGTCCTGGAGCAGTGAGAGGTGGCTTTAAGAGTCCTGGAGCAGTGAGAGGTGGCTTTAAGAGTCCTGGAACAGTGAGAGGTGGCTTTAGGAGTCCTGGAACAGTGAGAGGTGGCTTTAGGAGTCCTGGAACAGTGAGAGGTGGCTTTAGGAGTCCTGGGACAGTGAGAGGTGGCTTTAGGAGTCCTGGGACAGTGAGAGGTGGCTTTAGGAGTCCTGGAGCAGTGAGAGGTGGCTTTAAAAGTCCTGGAGCAGTGAGAGGTGGCTTTAAGAGTCCTGGAGCAGTGAGAGGTGGCTTTAAGAGTCCTGGAGCAGTGAGAGGTGGCTTTAAGAGTCCTGGAGCAGTGAGAGGTGGCTTTAGTAGTCCTGGAGCAGTGAGAGGTGGCTTTAAGAGTCCTGGAGCAGTGAGAGGTGGCTTTAGTAGTCCTGGAGCAGTGAGAGGTGGCTTTAGGAGTCCTGAAGCAGTGAGAGGTGGCTTTAGGAGCCCTGGAGCAGTGAGAGGTGGCTTTAGGAGTCCTGGAGCAGTGAGAGGTGGCTTTAGTAGTCCTGGAGCATTGAGAGGTGGCTTTAGGAGTCCTGGAGCAGTGAGAGGTGGCTTTAGGAGTCCTGGGGCAGTGAGAGGTGGCTTTAGGAGTCCTGGAGCAGTGAGAGGTGGCTTTAGGAGTCCTGGAGCAGTGAGAGGTGGCTTTAGGAGTCCTGGAGCAGTGAGAGGTGGCTTTAGGAGTCCTGGAGCAGTGAGAGGTGGCTTTAGTAGTCCTGGAGCAGTGAGAGGTGGCTTTAGGAGTCCTGGAGCAGTGAGAGGTGGCTTTAGGAGTCCTGGAGCAGTGAGAGGTGGCTTTAGGAGTCCTGGAGCAGTGAGAGGTGGCTTTAGTAGTCCTGGAGCAGTGAGAGGTGGCTTTAGGAGTCCTGGAGCAGTGAGAGGTGGCTTTAGGAGTCCTGGAGCAGTGAGAGGTGGCTTTAGTAGTCCTGGAGCAGTGAGAGGTGGCTTTAGGAGTCCTGGAGCAGTGAGAGGTGGCTTTAAAAGTCCTGGAGCAGTGAGAGGTGGCTTTAAGAGTCCTGGAGCAGTGAGAGGTGGCTTTAAGAGTCCTGGAGCAGTGAGAGGTGGCTTTAAGAGTCCTGGAGCAGTGAGAGGTGGCTTTAGGAGTCCTGGAGCAGTGAGAGGTGGCTTTAGGAGTCCTGGAGCAGTGAGAGGTTGCTTTAGGAGTCCTGGAGCAGTGAGAGGTGGCTGTAAGAGTCCTGGAGCAGTGAGAGGTGGCTTTAGGAGTCCTGGAGCAGTGAGAGGTGGCTTTAGGAGTCCTGGAGCAGTGAGAGGTGGGTGGCTTTTGCAGTCTTGAGGAAAAACGAGAGCGCCAATAATGTCTTAATTAACAACACGACGAAACAACAGTCGTTATTTTACCATAATTTAAATCAAATATAATTATGATCAAACGATAAGCAATAATCATGAACATTAAATCTTAGTTCCTATTTGGGGATGAGAGCCCCCATTTAGGAGTTATAGGCGGTCAACGACGTGTTATAGGTGCTCAACGACTAGTTGTTGTCACCCATTACTCCTAAGTGAGCGCCTATAACTCGTCGTTGAGCGCCTATAACTCGTCGTTGAGCGCCTATAACTCGTCGTTGAGCGCCTATAACTCGCCGTTGAGCGCCTATAACTCGTGCCTGAGCGCCTATAACTCGTGCCTGAGCGCCTATAACTCGTGCCTGAGCGCCTATAACTCGTGCCTGAGCGCTTATAACTCGTCGTTGAGCGCCTATAACTCGTCGTTGAGCGCCTATAACTCGTCGTTGAGCGCCTATAACTCTTCGTTGAGCGCCTATAACTCTTCGTTGAGCGCCTATAACTCGTCGTTGAGCGCCTATAACTCTTCGTTGAGCGCCTATAACTCTTCGTTGAGCGCCTATAACTCGTCGTTGAGCGCCTATAACTCTTCGTTGAGCGCCTATAGCACTTCGTTGAGCGCCTATAACTCTTCGTTGAGCGCCTATAACTCGTCGTTGAGCGCCTATAACTCGTCGTTGAGCGCCTATAACTCTTCGTTGAGCGCCTATAGCACTTCGTTGAGCGCCTATAACTCGTCGTTGAGCGCCTATACCTCGTCGATGAGCACCTATAACTCTTTGTTAAGCGCCTATAACTCTTCGTTGAGTGCCCATAACTAGTGGTTGAGCTCCTATAACTCGTAGATGAGCGCCTATAACTCGTTGTTGAGTGCCTATAACTCGTCGTTGAGCGCCTATAACTCGCCTATAACCCGGATCCCGGGTTATATTCCCGAGGCGGAGAGAAATAATTTGGACCCTACATTATTACCCCCCCCCCCCCACCCTCTATTAGTGTAGGTCACCTCCCTCTATTAGTTCAAGTCATCCCCCCCCCACCCTCTATTAGTGTAGGTTACCTCCCTCTATTAGTTCAAGTCATCCCCCCCCCACCCTCTATTAGTGTAGGTTACCTCCCTCTATTAGTTCAAGTCATCCCCCCCCACCCTCTATTAGTGTAGGTCACCTCCCTCTATTAGTTCAAGTCATCCCCCCCCACCCTCTATTAGTGTAGGTCACCTCCCTCTATTAGTTCAAGTCATCCCCCCCCACCCTCTATTAGTGTAGGTTACCTCCCTCTATTAGTTTAAGTCATCCCCCCCCACCCTCTATTAGTTTAGGTTACCTCCCTCTATTAGTTCAAGTCATCCCCCCCCACCCTCTATTAGTTTAGGTTACCTCCCTCTATTAGTTCAAGTCATCCCCCCCCACCCTCTATTAGTTTAGGTTACCTCCCTCTATTAGTTCAAGTCATCCCCCCCCCACCCTCTATTAGTTTAGGTTACCTCCCTCTATTAGTTTAAGTCATCCCCCCCCCCACCCTCTATTAGTTTAGGTTACCACCCTCTATTAGTTTAAGTCATCCCCCCCCTCCCCCGGAGACAGACCCACAGACAGCGACCAACTACAAGTTCGTGAGCTTCCCCTCTCACTCCAGCCAATCACGTGGCTCGACACAGCGCACGTGGGTGGGTGTTGACAAACAACACAGCCCACGTGGGGTGGGTGTTTACAAACAACAGAACGCACGTGGGTGGGTGTTGACAACACCACAACACACGTGGGTGTGTGTTGACAACAACACAGCCCACGTGGGGTGGGTGTTTACAAACAACACAGCCCACGTGGGGTGGGTGTTTACAAACAACACAGCGCACGTGGGTGGGTGTTGACAACACCACAACACACGTGGGTGTGTGTTGACAACAACACAGCCCACGTGGGTGGGTGTTGACAAACAGAACGCACGTGGATGTTTGTTTACAAACAAATCCCACAGTGGCGAATGATCCCGCCCTCTCAATGCGTCACTGTGTACCGTTACAGCCCCCAACGTATCACATACAGCGTCCTATGATAACTGTACCCGCTTCCAAAACTCCGTTTACTATGCCTCGGCCGCTTAGGTTAGGTGGGTGAGGCGGGTTGGTGCGTCTCTAGGGAGGTTTGGGCGTTGTGACAGATCACGGGACGGCGGTGAATGGGGAGCAGACAGTGCTGGCAGACCACTAGACTACGGAGCAGACCAACTGTTGATATAATAGAATTCACACTTAGAAAAACATCATTAAGGTTAGGTTAGGTGAGTACAGTGAGTAGTGAGCATTATAATAATAATAATAATAATAATAATAATAATAATAATAATAATAATAATAATAATAATAATGTTTATTTAGGTAAGGTACATACATACAAGAGATTTTACAAAGATTGATGGATTTATAGATAGAGCTAGTACATACAATGCCTAAAGCCACTATTACGCAAAGCGTTTCGGGCATGAAAAACATTAATGACTAAATCTTAAAAATAGAGATAAAAAGGGGGGAACATGGCTGAAAAAGCAGCACAAATACAATTAGGTCGACAAACAGCGTCGTTTAAGAAAACAGACATGGGTTGACAACAGAGGGGTAAGGTAGGTTACAGGGAATTTATTAGGTAGTGTTTAGTTTTTATCTTAAACTGGTTGAGAGAGGTACAGTCTTTAACATGGTTGGGAAGGTCATTCCACATTCTGGGCCCCTTGATTTGTAGAGCGTTTCTAGTTTGATTAAGTCTAACTCTTGGAATATCAAAACTGTATTTATTTCTGGTGTGGTGCTCATGGGTTCTGTTACAACCTTCAATGAAGCTTTTGAGGTCAGGATTGGCATTACAGTTTAGCGTTTTATATATGTATAATACATGAGAGAATGTGCAGTAACTTAATATCTAACATATTCAGAGATTTGAGTAAGGGTACCGAGTGATGTCTGGGGCCAGAGTTGGATATTGTCCTAATAGCAGCTTTGTGTTGAGTAATTAGAGGACGTAAATGATTTTGGGTAGTAGAGCCCCAAGCACAAATACCATAGTTGAGGTATGGATAGATGAGGGAGTAATAGAGAGTCACCAGGGCAGGGCGGGGTACATAATATCTGATCTTAGAAAGAATGCCAACAGTTTTTGAAACTTTTTTTGATATATTTAGAATGTGTCCCTAGAAATTCAGCTTGTGGTCAATGAGAACGCCAAGGAATTTGCGTTTATAGAGGTGAGTACAGTGAGTAGTGAACATTATAGACAGTTACGAGAGAGGCAGAAGCGGAATACCGTCTCCATGTCAACACCGTCAATATTTTACTGTACCTCACACCTGTCACAGTGAAAAGCCCCCCCTGTCACCTTGACAAGATACCTGTCACGCACGCACACACACACACACACACACACCTGTCATCTGTATGACGGTGTCCGCGTGCCCGTGACTGTTCCTTGCGACACACACGTAGGCGCCAAAGTCCTTCTCAGAGACACGGTCAATAGTGAGAATGTGTCTGTGGGCAGCGTGGGGGAGGTGCTGGGTATGTGTGGTGGCGCCGTGGGTTACATGGGCACCTGTGGAGCCAGGCGGGGCCAGGGGGACACTAATGGGGCCCGGGGCGGGGCTCAGGTGACCGCTGGGCACATCCTGCGAGCGGTTGTGGCGTTCCACAAGGTAGAATTTGGTGTCGACGTTGTTTGGAGAGAGCGGGTGACCGTCACGTGTCCAGAACACGTCAGGGACGGGTTGACCCGTCACCACACACGCCAGTTCGACCCGATCACCGGCTCCCGTCCGTACGATCCCCTGAAAGGGAGAAAAAGAGCTATTATCTGACATAAATCAATGGTTCTGGTTCAAGATTAGTGAATCTCTTGCTGTGGGCGAGGGGTCAACACTGAGGCTTGGAGACAGGGTCTTCTTCGTGAGGTTGTCAGGGTCTAGGTGAGGTTGTCAGGGTCTAGGTGAGGTTGTCAGGGTCTTGGTGAGGTTGTCAGGGTCTAGGCGAGGTTGTCAGGGTCTTGGTGAGGTTGTCAGGGTCTAGGTAAGGTTGTCAGGGTCTAGGTAGGGTTGTCAGGGTCTTGATGAGGTTGTCAGGGTCTTGGTGAAGTTGTCAGGGTCTTGGAGAGGTTGTCAGGGTCTTGGAGAGGTTGTCAGGGTCTAGGTGAGGTTGTCAGGGTCTAGGTGAGGTTGTCAGGGTCTAGGTGAGGTTGTCAGGGTCTTGGCGAGGTTGTCAGGGTCTTGGAGAGGTTGTCAGGGTCTTGGTGAGGTTGTCAGGGTATAGGTGAGGTTGTCAGGGTCTTGGTGAGGTTGTCAGGGTCTTGGTGAGGTTGTCAGGGTCTTGGTGAGGTTGTCAGGGTCTTGGTGAGGTTGTCAGGGTCTTGGAGAGGTTGTCAGAGTCTTGGAGAGGTTGTCAGGGTCTAGGTGAGGTTGTCAGGGTCTAGGTGAGGTTGTCAGAGTCTTGGAGAGGTTGTCAGGGTCTAGGTGAGGTTGTCAGGGTCTTGGTGAGGTTGTCAGGGTCTTGGTGAGGTTGTCAGGGTCTTGGTGAGGTTGTCAGGGTCTTGGTGAGGTTGTCAGGGTCTTGGAGAGGTTGTCAGGGTCTAGGTGAGGTTGTCAGGGTCTTGGAGAGGTTGTCAGGGTCTAGGTGAGGTTGTCAGGGTCTTGGTGAAGTTGTCAGGGTCTTGGAGAGGTTGTCAGGGTCTTGGTGAGGTTGTCAGGGTCTAGGTGAGGTTGTCAGGGTCTTGGTGAGGTTGTCATGGTCTTGGTGAGGTTGTCAGGGTCTTGGAGAGGTTGTCAGGGTCTTCGTGAGGTTGTCAGGGTCTAGGTGAGGTTGTCAGGGTCTTGGAGAGGTGGTCAGGGTCTTGGAGAGGTTGTCAGGGTCTTGGTGAGGTTGTCAGGGTCTTGCTGAGGTTGTCAGGGTCTTGGTGAGGTTGTCAGGGTCTAGGTGAGGTTGTCAGGGTCTAGGTGAGGTTGTCAGGGTCTTGGTGAGGTTGTCAGGGTCTTGGTGAGGTTGTCAGGGTCTAGGTGAGGTTGTCAGGGTCTTGCTGAGGTTGTCAGGGTCTTGGTGAGGTTGTCAGGGTCTTGGTGAGGTTGTCAGGGTCTTGGTGAGGTTGTCAGGGTCTTGGTGAGGTTGTCAGGGTCTTGGAGAGGTTGTCAGAGTCTTGGAGAGGTTGTCAGGGTCTTGGTGAGGTTGTCAGGGTCTTGGTGAGGTTGTCAGGGTCTTGGTGAGGTTGTTTGGGTCTTGGTGAGGTTGTCAGGGTCTTGGTGAGGTTGTCAGGGTCTTGGAGAGGTTGTCAGGGTCTTGGTGAAGTTGTCAGGGTCTTGGAGAGGTTGTCAGGGTCTTCGTGAGGTTGTCAGGGTCTTGGTGAGGTTGTCAGGGTCTAGGTGAGGTTTTCAGGGTCTTGCTGAGGTTGTCAGGGTCTTGGTGAGGTTGTCAGGGTCTGGGTGAGGTTGTCAGGGTCTTGGTGAGGTTGTCAGGGTCTAGGAGAGGTTGTCTGGGTCTTGGTGAGGTTGTCAGGGTCTAGGTGAGGTTGTCAGGGTCTTGGAGAGGTTGTCAGAGTCTTGGAGAGGTTGTCAGGGTCTAGGTGAGGTTGTCAGGGTCTTGGAGAGGTTGTCAGGGTCTTGGTGAGGTTGTCAGGGTCTAGGTGAGGTTGTCAGGGTCTTGGAGAGGTTGTCAGGGTCTTGGTGAGGTTGTCAGGGTCTTGGTGAGGTTGTCAGGGTCTTGGTGAGGTTGTCAGGGACTTGGAGAGGTTGTCAGGGTCTTGGTGAGGTTGTCAGGGTCTTCGTGAGGTTGTCAGGGTCTTGGTGAGGTTGTCAGGGTCTAGGTGAGGTTGTCAGGGTCTTGGTGAGGTTGTCAGGGTCTTGGTGAGGTTGTCAGGGTCTAGGTGAGGTTGTCAGGGTCTTGGTGAAGTTGTCAGGGTCTTGCTGAGGTTGTCAGGGTCTTGGTGAGGTTGTCAGGGTCTTGGTGAGGTTGTCAGGGTCTTGGAGAGGTTGTCAGGGTCTTGGTGAGGTTGTCAGGGTCTTGGTAAGGTTGTCAGGGTCTTGGTGAGGTTGTCAGGGTCTTGGTGAGGTTGTCAGGGTCTTGGTGAGGTTGTCAGGGTCTAGGAGAGGTTGTCTGGGTCTTGGTGAGGTTGTCAGGGTCTTGGTAAGGTTGTCAGGGTCTAGGTGAGGTTGTCAGGGTCTTGGTGAGGTTGTCAGGGTCTTGGTGAGGTTGTCAGGGTCTTGGTGAGGTTGTCAGGGTCTTGGTGAGGTTGTCAGGGTCTAGATGTAATAGCGAGCTTAATACCATTTGAAGCGACATAATTCTGATGGAATGTTTTACAGGTTCTAAGTACATATAGCTTTATTTACTTAGTGCTTTATTATATTTATTTGTAATATTTTTTAATTATATTTAATATTAATTATATTTATTATATACAAGAACAGAACTGTAGACATACAAGACGATTATATGTTTCAATCTTCTGCTCGAGATGTCTAACACACTTCCGCAGACAGCAGTGTATATGGCTGAAAACCCGACACTGTTTACTAATATTCAATGCAATAGGCAGATAATATTGATGTTAAGTTAAGTTGAAAAAATAAATTCACTCATAGAAGACGGAAGTTAAATTTTCCGTCAATAGAAAACGCTATTAATTTCACCAGCTAATTTTTGGGGGAACATTCTTAATACAGCAAAATTGGACTTTTAAACACCATAAAAACATTTCACTTGAACTAACTTGATTATTAGTACCAAAATAAAGTAAATGGTGACATTTCTACCACTTCTTGACATCTGGATATAGCTGTCATATATGCAGGCGAGGAGTCACAATAACGTGGCTGAAGTATGTTGACCAGACCACACACTAGAATGGTGAAGGGACGACGACGTTTCGGTCCGTCCTGGACCATTCTCAAGTCGTCCTTGACCATTCTCAAGTCGTCCTGGACCATTCTCACATCGATCGACTTGAGAATGGTCCAGGACGGACCGAAACGTCGTCGTCCCTTCACCTTCTAGTGTGTGGTCTGGTCAACAGCCCCGTTATTGTGACTCCTCGTCTGCATCACAACGGGTTGATAATAATAATAATTTTTCTTTGCATGAAGGTACAATGGGTTGATGAGATTTAATAAAAGTGGAATGTTCCCTTTCATGCAAAGTCACTAACACGCATAGCGTTTCGGGCAGAAATAATTAAGGATAAGGAATAGTATTTAAGACTAGCAAGGTCAAAGGTTGTTTGAGGTCGCTAAACCAGTGCTGAAGAGGAAGAAAATCAGGGAAAGCGCCAAGCCATTACGACTATATACCACTTGGAAAGGGTCAGGATAAAGCTTTGAGATGGGAAAGAGGGATGAAAATGCTTCCAACCACTTGTGGACGGTCGGGGGATTGAACGCCGATCTGCATGAAGCTAAACCGTCGCTCTACCGTCCAGCCCAATTGGTTGAGCCAGCAGATAAGACAGTATTGCCCGGTAAGGTGGCAGAGATGCCTCAGGGTCTGACCTTGTCAGTGGTGACCTCTGGCGGGTACTCGACGGTCAGGGTCATGGCGGCGGAGGCGGCCTCCCCGATGCCGTTGTCGGCGCTGCAGAGGTACGTCCCCTCGGCGTGACGGTCCACCTCCGTCAGCGTCAGGCTCCGGCCCTGCAGGAGGCAGAGTGACCGGTTACACAAGAACAGTAGGCAGAGTGACGGGTTACACAAGAACAGTAGGCAGAGTGACGGGTTACACAAGAACAGTAGGCAGAGTGACGGGTTACACAAGAACAGTAGGCAGAGTGACGGGTTACACAAGAACAGTAGGCAGAGTGACTGGTTACACAAGAACAGTAGGTATAGTGACGGCTTACACAAGAACAGTAGGCAGAGTGACGGGTTACACAAGAACAGTAGGTAGAGTGACGGGTTACACAAGAACAGTAAGCAGAGTGACGGCTTACACAAGAACAGTAGGCAGAGTGACGGGTTACACAAGAACAGTAGGCAGAGTGACGGGTTACACAAGAACAGTAGGCAGAGTGACGGCTTACACAAGAACGGTAGGCAGAGTGACGGCTTACACAAGAACAGTAGGCAGAGTGACGGGTTACACAAGAACAGTAGGCAGAGTGACGGGTTACACAAGAACAGTAGGCAGAGTGACGGGTTACACAAGAACAGTAGGCAGAGTGACGGGTTACACAAGAACAGTAGGTAGAGTGACGGCTTACACAAGAACAGTAGGCAGAGTGACGGGTTACACAAGAACAGTAGGCAGAGTGACGGCTTACACAAGAACAGTAGGCAGAGTGACGGCTTTCACAAGAACAGTAGGCAGAGTGACGGCTTACACAAGAACAGTAGGCAGAGTGACGGCTTTCACAAGAACAGTAGGCAGAGTGACGGCTTACACAAGAACAGTAGGCAGAGTGACGGGTTACACAAGAACAGTAGGCAGAGTGACGGGTTACACAAGAACAGTAGGCAGAGTGACGGCTTACACAAGAACAGTAGGCAGAGTGACGGGTTACACAAGAACAGTAGGCAGAGTGACGGGTTACACAAGAACAGTAGGCAGAGTGACGGCTTACACAAGAACAGTAGGCAGAGTGACGGCTTTCACAAGAACAGTAGGCAGAGTGACGGCTTACACAAGAACAGTAGGCAGAGTGACGGGTTACACAAGAACAGTAGGCAGAGTGACGGGTTACACAAGAACAGTAGGCAGAGTGACGGCTTACACAAGAACAGTAGGCAGAGTGACGGGTTACACAAGAACAGTAGGCAGAGTGACGGGTTACACAAGAACAGTAGGCAGAGTGACGGCTTACACAAGAACAGTAGGCAGAGTGACGGGTTACACAAGAACAGTAGGCAGAGTGACGGCTTACACAAGAACAGTAGGCAGAGTGACGGCTTACACAAGAACAGTAGGCAGAGTGACGGCTTACACAAGAACAGTAGGCAGAGTGACGGGTTACACAAGAACAGTAGGCAGAGTGACGGGTTACACAAGAACAGTAGGCAGAGTGACGGCTTACACAAGAACAGTAGGCAGAGTGACGGCTTACACAAGAACAGTAGGCAGAGTGACGACTTACACAAGAACAGTAGGCAGAGTGACGGCTTACACAAGAACAGTAGGCAGAGTGACGGCTTACACAAGAACAGTAGGCAGAGTGACGGCTTACACAAGAACAGTAGGCAGAGTGACGGCTTACACAAGAACAGTAGGCAGAGTGACGGGTTACACAAGAACAGTAGGCAGAGTGACGGGTTACACAAGAACAGTAGGCAGAGTGACGGGTTACACAAGAACAGTAGGCAGAGTGACGGGTTACACAAGAACAGTAGGCAGAGTGACGGCTTACACAAGAACAGTAGGCAGAGTGACGGCTTACACAAGAACAGTGGACAGAGTGACGGGTTACACAAGAACAGTGGACAGAGTGACGGCTTACACAAGAACAGTAGGCAGATTGACGGCTTACACAAGAACAGTAGGCAGAGTGACGACTTACACAAGAACAGTAGGCAGAGTGACGGCTTACACAAGAACAGTAGGCAGAGTGACGGCTTACACAAGAACAGTAGGCAGAGTGACGGCTTACACAAGAACAGTAGGCAGAGTGACGGCTTACACAAGAACAGTAGGCAGAGTGACGGCTTACACAAGAACAGTAGGCAGAGTGACGGCTTACACAAGAACAGTAGGCAGAGTGACGGCTTACACAAGAACAGCGTGAGAGATAACACAAAAAAGCAATAGTCGAGAGGTTTTCTCCTAGAAGAACCATTGTATAAATGTGTTACCAACGAACAATTGAACAAGTCTGTCGTGTGCAGGAGTGCAACAGTGTCTCATTAACCATTACTCTCCATGAATACTGCAACGCTGACCGGGCAGTGGCTAACCTCAAGTACAGTTGTGGCGTTACACATGTACACACCTGGTACGCTACACATGTAGACACCTGACACATGTACACACCTGGTACGCTACACATATAGACACCTGACACATGTAGACACCTGGTACGCTACACCTGTAGACACCTGACACATGTAGACACCTGGTACGCTACACATGTAGACACCTGACACATGTAGACACCTGTTACGCTACACACGTAGACACCTGACACATGTACACACCTGGTACGCTTCACCTGTAGACACCTGACACATGTACACACCTGGTACGCTACACCTGTAGACACCTGACACATGTACACACCTGGTACGCTACACTTGTAGACACCTGACACATGTACACACCTGGTACGCTACACCTGTAGACACCTGACACATGTAGACACCTGGTACGCTACACCTGTAGACACCTGACACATGTAGACACCTGTTACGCTACACATGTAGACACCTGACACATGTAGACACCTCTTACGCTACACATGTAGACACCTGACACATGTAGACACCTGGTACGCTACACCTGTAGACACCTGACACATGTACACACCTGGTACGCTACACCTGTAGACACCTGACACATGTAGACACCTGTTACGCTACACATGTAGACACCTGACACATGTAGACACCTGTTACGCTACACATGTAGACACCTGACACATGTAGACACCTGTTACGCTACACATGTAGACACCTGACACATGTACACACCTGGTACGCTACATCTGTAGACACCTGACACATGTACACACCTAGTACGCTACACCTGTAGACACCTGACACATGTACACACCTGGTATGCTACACCTGTAGACACCTGACACATGTACACACCTGGTACGTTACACATTTACACACCTGGGCTGATAATTTCAGCAGGCAACAAGGAAGATATGGTGAGAAAGACTGACCTGCCGCGTAAGACTGACCTGCCGCGTAAGACTGACCTGCCGCATAAGACTGACCTGCCGCGTAAGACTGACCTGCCGCCAAAGACTGACCTGCCGCGTAAGACTGGCCTGCCGCGTAAGACTGACCTGCCACGTACGTAAGACTGACCTGCCACATACGTAAGACTGCCCTGCCGCGTAAGACTGGCCTGCCACGTAAGACTGACCTACCGCGTAAGACTGACCTGTCGCGTAAGACTGACCTGCCGCGTAAGACTGACCTGCCGCGTACGACTGACCTGCCGCGTAAGACTGACCTGCCGCGTACGACTGACCTGCTGCATAAGACTGACCTACCGCGCACGACTGACCTGCCGCGTACGACTGACCTGCCGCGTAAGACTGACCTGCCGCGTAAGACTGACCTGCCGTGTAAGACAGACCTGCCGCGTATGACTGACCTGCCGCGTAAGACTGACCTGCCGCGTAAGACTGACCTGCCGCGTACGACTGACCTGCCGCGTATGACTGACCTGCCGCGTAACACTGACCTGCCGCGTAAGACTGACCTGCCGCGTACGACTGACCTGCCGCGTAAGACTGACCTGCCGCATACGACTGACCTGCCATGTAAGATTGACCTGTCGCGTAAAACTGACCTGCCGAGTAAGACTGACCTGCCGCGTTAGACTGACCTGCCGCATAAGACTGACCTGCCGCGTAAGACTGACATGCCGCGTAAGACTGACCTGCCGCATATGACTGACCTGCCGCGTAAGACTGACCTGCCGCGTAAGACTGACCTGCCGCGTAAGACTGACCTGCCGCATAAGAATGACCTGCCGCGTAAGACTGACCTGTCGCGTAAGACTGACCTGCCGCGTAAGACTGACCTGCCGCATAAGACTGACCTGCCGCGTAAGACTGACCTGCCGCGTAAGACTGACCTGCCGCGTAAGACTGACCTGCCGCGTAAGACTGACCTGCCGTAAATGACAGGCCTGCCGCGTAAGACTGACCTGCCACTTAATACTGACCTGCCGCGTAAGACTGACCTGCCGCGTAAGACTGACCTGCCGCTAAAGACTGACCTGCCGCGTAAGACTGACCTGCCGCATAAGACTGACCTGCCGCGTAAGACTGACCTGCCGCATAAGACTGACCTGCCACATAAGACTGACCTGCCGCGTAAGACTGACCTGCCGCTTAATACTGACCTGCCGCGTAAGACTGACCTGCCGCATAAGACTGACCTGCCGCGTAAGACTGACCTGCCGCGTAAGACTGACCTGCCACATAAGACTGACCTGCCGCATAAGACTGACCTGCCGCATAAAACTGACCAGCCGCGTAAGACTGACCTGCCGCATAAGACTGACCTGCCGCATAAGACTGACCTGCCGCGTAAGACTGACCTGTCACGTAAGACTGACCTGCCGCGTTAGACTGACCTGTCACGTAAGACTGACCTGCCGCCAAAGACTGACCTGCCGCCAAAGACTGACCTGCCGCGTAAGACTGGCCTGCCGCATATGACTGACCTGCCGCGTAAGACTGACCTGCCACGTACGACTGACCTGACACGTAAGACTGACCTGCCGTGTAAGACTGACCTGCCGCGTAAGACTGACCTGCCACGTACGACTGACCTGACACGTAAGACTGACCTGCCGCGTAAGACTGACCTGCCGCGTAAGACTGACCTGCCGCCAAAGACTGACCTGCCGCGTAAGACTGACCTGCCGCGTAAGACTGACCTGCCACGTACGACTGACCTGACACGTAAGACTGACCTGCCGCCAAAGACTGACCTGCCGCGTAAGACTGACCTGCCGCGTAAGACTGACCTGCCGCGTAAGACTGACCTGCCGCATAAGACTGACCTGCCGCGTAAGACTGACCTGCCGCGTAAGACTGACCTGCCGCGTAAGACTGACCTGCCGCGTAAGACTGACCTGCCGCGTAAGACTGACCTGCCATGTGACACTGACCTGCCGCGTAAGACTGACCTGCCACGTAAGACTGACCTGCCGCGTAAGACTGACCTGCCGCGTTGGACTGACCTGCCGCGTAAGACTGACCTGCCGCGTAAGACTGACCTGCCGCGTAAGACTGACCTGCCGCGTAAGACTGACCTGCCGCGTAAGACTGACCTGCCGTGAATGACAGCCCTGCCGCGTAAGACTGACCTGCCGCTTAATACTGACCTGCCGCGTAAGACTGACCTGCCGCGTAAGTCTGACCTGCCACTTAAGACTGACCTGCCGCGTAAGACTGACCTGCCGCATAAGACTGACATGCCGCGTAAGACTGACCTGCCGCATAAGACTGACCTGCCACATAAGACTGGCCTGCCGCGTAAGACTGACCTGCCGCTTAATACTGACCTGCTGCGTAAGACTGACCTGCCGCATAAGACTGACCTGCCGCGTAAGACTGACCTGCCGCGTAAGACTGACCTGCAACATAAGACTGACCTGCCGCATAAGACTGACCTGCCGCATAAGACTGACCAGCCGCGTAAGACTGACCTGCCGCATAAGACTGACCTGCCGCATAAGACTGACCTGCCGCGTAAGACTGACCTGTCACGTAAGACTGACCTGCCGCGTAAGACTGACCTGTCACGTAAGACTGACCTGCCGCCAAAGACTGACCTGCCGCCAAAGACTGACCTGCCGCGAAAGACTGGCCTGCCGCATATGACTGACCTGCCGCGTAAGACTGACCTGCCACGTACGACTGACCTGACACGTAAGACTGACCTGCCGCGTAAGACTGACCTGCCGCGTAAGACTGACCTGCCACGTACGACTGACCTGACACGTAAGACTGACTTGCCGCGTAAGACTGACCTGCCGCGTAAGACTGACCTGCCGCCAAAGACTGACCTGCCGCGTAAGACTGACCTGCCGCGTAAGACTGACCTGCCACGTACGACTGACCTGACACGTAAGACTGACCTGCCGCCAAAGACTGACCTGCCGCGTAAGACTGACCTGCCGCGTAAGACTGACCTGCCGCGTAAGACTGACCTGCCGCATATGACTGACCTGCCGCGTAAGACTGACCTGCCGCGTAAGACTGACCTGTCACGTAAGACTGACCTGCCGCATAAGACTGACTTGCCGCGTAAGACTGACCTGCCGCGTAAGACTGACCTGCCACGTACGACTGACCTGCCGCATAAGACTGACCTGCCACGTACGACTGACCTGCCGCGTAAGACTGACCTGCCGCGTAAGACTGACCTGCCGCGTTCGACTGACCTGACACGCAAGACTGACCTGCCGCCAAAGACTGACCTGCCGCGTAAGACTGACCTGCCGCATAAGATAGACCTGCCGCGTAAGACTGACCTGCCGCCAAAGACTGACCTGCCGCGTAAGACTGACCTGCCGCATAAGACAGACCTGCCGCGTAAGACTGACCTGCCGCCAAAGACTGACCTGCCACGTAAGACTGACCTGCCGCATAAGACAGACCTGCCGGGTAAGACTGACCTGCCACGTAAGACTGACCTGCCACGTAAGACTGACCTGCCGCGTAAGACTGACCTGCCACGTAAGACTGACCTGCCACGTAAGACTGACCTGCCGCATAAGACAGACCTGCCGCATAAGACTGACCTGCCGCGTACGACTGACCTGCCGCGTAAGACTGACCTGCCGCGTAAGACTGACCTGTAGCGTAACACTGACCTGCCGCGTAAGACTGACCTGCCGCCAAAGACTGACCTACCGCGTACGACTGACCTGCCGCGTATGACTGACCTGCCACGTAAGACTGACCTGCGACGTAAGACTGACCTGCCGCATAAGACAGACCTGCCGCGTAAGACTGACCTGCCGCGTACGACTGACCTGTAGCGTAAGACTGACCTGCCGTGTAAGACTGACCTGCCGCGTATGACTGACCTGTAGCGTAACACTGACCTGCCACGTAAGACTGACCTGCCGCGTATGACTGACCTGTAGCGTAACACTGACCTGCTACGTAAGACTGACCTGCCGCGTACGACTGACCTACCGCGTACGACTGACCTGCCGCGTACGATTGACCTGCCACATAAGACTGACCTGCCGCGTAACACTGACCTGCCGCGTACGACTGACCTGCCGCGTACGACTGACCTGCCGCGTACGACTGACCTGCCGCGTAAGACTAACCTGCCGCGTAAGACTGACCTGCCACGTAAGACTGTCCCACCGCGTACGACTGACCTGGCGCGTAAGACTGACCTGCCGCGTTGGACTGACCTACCGCGTACGACTGACCTACCGCGTACGACTGACCTGCCGCGTACGACTGACCTGTCGCGAATGACTGACCTGTAGCGTCCGCTGACCAGAGGGCAGCGGGCCCTCCTGACGGGACCAGCGGATGACGGGGTGCGGGTTGCCCTCAGCCTCACACTCTAGGGTGACGGTGGCGCCCCTGTTGACCCGCTGCTCGGGTGGCGCCAGGGACCTCACGCTCGGCGCCATCTGCACGTCCAGCGTGTGGCGCAGCTGGACGGGCTCCTCCGTCTCGAACGTGCAGAGGAAGGTGCCGGCGTCTCGCGGCCGGACGGGGGAGATGGTGAGACGGGAGCCGTCTACGGTGAGCCGACGGTCCCGCGTCACTTTTTCTTTCCCCACAGACACCAGCTTCTCCTTGCCTCCGAGTGAAGGAATTTTCTTAATGATGAGTTTGTTCATCCCTGTAGGTATAGTGAAGGGTTACAGAAGAACAGTAGGTATAGTGAAGGGTTACACAAGAACAGTAGGTATAGTGAGGGGTTACACAAGAACAGTAGGTATAGTGATGGGTTACACAAGAACAGTAGGTATAGTGAAGGGTTACACAAGAACAGTAGGTATAGTGAGGGGTTACACAAGAACAGTAGGTATAGTGACGGGTTACACAAGAACAGTAGGTATAGTGAAGGGTTACACAAGAACAGTAGGTATAGTGACGGGTTACACAAGAACAGTAGGTATAGTGAAGGGTTACACAAGAACAGTAGGTATAGTGAAGGGTTACACAAGAACAGTAGGTATAGTGAAGGGTTACACAAGAACAGTAGGTATAGTGAGGGGTTACAGAAGAACAGTAGGTATAGTGAAGGGTTACTCAAGAACAGTAGGTATAGTGAAGGGTTACACAAGAACAGTAGGTATAGTGAGGGGTTACTCAAGAACAGTAGGTATAGTGACGGGTTACACAAGAACAGTAGGTATAGTGAAGGGTTACACAAGAACAGTAGGTATAGTGAAGGGTTACACAAGAACAGTAGGTATAGTGAAGGGTTACACAAGAACAGTAGGTATAGTGACGGGTTACACAAGAACAGTAGGTATAGTGAAGGGTTACACAAGAACAGTAGGTATAGTGAAGGGTTACACAAGAACAGTAGGTATAGTGAGGGGTTACACAAGAACAGTAGGTATAGTGAAGGGTTACACAAGAACAGTAGGTATAGTGACGGGTTACACAAGAACAGTAGGTATAGTGAAGGGTTACACAAGAACAGTAGGTATAGTGAGGGGTTACACAAGAACAGTAGGTATAGTGAAGGGTTACACAAGAACAGTAGGTATAGTGACGGGTTACACAAGAACAGTAGGTATAGTGAAGGGTTACACAAGAACAGTAGGTATAGTGACGGGTTACACAAGAACAGTAGGTATAGTGAAGGGTTACACAAGAACAGTAGGTATAGTGAGGGGTTACACAAGAACAGTAGGTATAGTGAAGGGTTACACAAGAACAGTAGGTATAGTGACGGGTTACACAAGAACAGTAGGTATAGTGACGGGTTACACAAGAACAGTAGGTATAGTGACGGGTTACACAAGAACAGTAGGTATAGTGACGGGTTACACAAGATCAGTAGGTATAGTGAAGGGTTACACAAGAACAGTAGGTATAGTGAAGGGTTACACAAGAACAGTAGGTATAGTGACGGGTTACACAAGAACAGTAGGTATAGTGAAGGGTTACTCAAGAACAGTAGGTATAGTGACGGGTTACACAAGAACAGTAGGTATAGTGAAGGGTTACACAAGAACAGTAGGTATAGTGAAGGGTTACACAAGAACAGTAGGTATAGTGAAGGGTTACACAAGAACAGTAGGTATAGTGACGGGTTACACAAGAACAGTAGGTATAGTGAAGGGTTACACAAGAACAGTAGGTATAGTGAAGGGTTACACAAGAACAGTAGGTATAGTGAGGGGTTACACAAGAACAGTAGGTATAGTGAAGGGTTACACAAGAACAGTAGGTATAGTGACGGGTTACACAAGAACAGTAGGTATAGTGAGGGGTTACTCAAGAACAGTAGGTATAGTGAAGGGTTACACAAGAACAGTAGGTATAGTGAAGGGTTACACAAGAACAGTAGGTATAGTGACGGGTTACACAAGAACAGTAGGTATAGTGAAGGGTTACACAAGAACAGTAGGTATAGTGAAGGGTTACACAAGAACAGTAGGTATAGTGAAGGGTTACACAAGAACAGTAGGTATAGTGAAGGGTTACACAAGAACAGTAGGTATAGTGAAGGGTTACACAAGAACAGTAGGTATAGTGATGGGTTACTCAAGAACAGTAGGTATAGTGAAGTGTTAAACAAGAACAGTAGGTATAGTGATGGGTTACACAAGAACAGTAGGTATAGTGAAGGGTTACACAAGAACAGTAGGTATAGTGACGGGTTACACAAGAACAGTAGGTATAGTGACGGGTTACACAAGAACAGTAGGTATAGTGACGGGTTACACAAGAACAGTAGGTATAGTGACGGGTTACACAAGAACAGTAGGTATAGTGACGGGTTACACAAGAACAGTAGGTATAGTGACGGGTTACACAAGAACAGTAGGTATAGTGAAGTGTTAAACAAGAACAGTAGGTATAGTGACGGGTTACACAAGAACAGTAGGTATAGTGAAGGGTTACACAAGAACAGTAGGTATAGTGACGGGTTACACAAGAACAGTAGGTATAGTGACAGGTTACACAAGAACAGTAGGTATAGTGACAGGTTACACAAGAACAGTAGGTATAGTGAAGTGTTAAACAAGAACAGTAGGTATAGTGACGGGTTACACAAGAACAGTAGGTATAGTGAAGGGTTACACAAGAACAGTAGGTATAGTGACGGGTTACACAAGAACAGTAGGTATAGTGACAGGTTACACAAGAACAGTAGGTATAGTGACAGGTTACACAAGAACAGTAGGTATAGTGAAGTGTTAAACAAGAACAGTAGGTATAGTGACGGGTTACACAAGAACAGTAGGTATAGTGACGGGTTACACAAGAACAGTAGGTATAGTGACGGGTTACACAAGAACAGTAGGTATAGTGACGGGTTACACAAGAACAGTAGGTATAGTGACGGGTTACACAAGAACAGTAGGTATAGTGACGGGTTACACAAGAACAGTAGGTATAGTGACGGGTTACACAAGAACAGTAGGTATAGTGACGGGTTACACAAGAACAGTAGGTATAGTGAAGGGTTACACAAGAACAGTAGGTATAGTGACGGGTTACACAAGAACAGTAGGTATAGTGACGGGTTACACAAGAACAGTAGGTATAGTGACGGGTTACACAAGAACAGTAGGTATAGTGAAGGGTTACACAAGAACAGTAGGTATAGTGACGGGTTACACAAGAACAGTAGGTATAGTGACGGGTTACACAAGAACAGTAGGTATAGTGACGGGTTACAGAAGAACAGTAGGTATAGTGAAGGGTTACACAAGAACAGTAGGTATAGTGACGGGTTACACAAGAACAGTAGGTATAGTGACGGGTTACACAAGAACAGTAGGTATAGTGACGGGTTACACAAGAACAGTAGGTATAGTGAAGGGTTACACAAGAACAGTAGGTATAGTGACGGGTTACACAAGAACAGTAGGTATAGTGACGGGTTACACAAGAACAGTAGGTATAGTGAAGGGTTACACAAGAACAGTAGGTATAGTGAAGGGTTACACAAGAACAGTAGGTATAGTGAAGGGTTACACAAGAACAGTAGGTATAGTGACGGGTTACACAAGAACAGTAGGTATAGTGAAGGGTTACACAAGAACAGTAGGTATAGTGACGGGTTACACAAGAACTGTAGGTATAGTGAGGGGTTACTCAAGAACAGTAGGTATAGTGAAGGGTTACTCAAGAACAGTAGGTATAGTGAAGGGTTACACAAGACAGTAGGTATAGTGACGGGTTACTCAAAAACAGTAGGTAGAGTGACGGGTTACTCAAGAACAGTAGGTATAGTGAAGGGTTACACAAGAACAGTAGGTATAGTGAAGGGTTACACAAGAACAGTAGGTATAGTGAAGGGTTACACAAGAACAGTAGGCAGAGTGACGGGTTACTCAAGAACAGTAGGTATAGTGAAGGGTTACACAAGAACAGTAGGTATAGTGAAGGGTTACACAAGAACAGTAGGTATAGTGACGGGTTACACAAGAACAGTAGGTATAGTGACGGGTTACTCAAGAACAGTAGGTATAGTGATGGGTTACTCAAGAACAGTAGGTATAGTGAAGGGTTACTCAAGAACAGTAGGTATAGTGACGGGTTACTCAAGAACAGTAGGTATAGTGAAGGGTTACACAAGAACAGTAGGTACAGTGAAGGGTTACACAAGAACAGTAGGTATAGTGACGGGTTACTCAAGAACAGTAGGTATAGTGATGGGGTACTCAAGAACAGTAGGTATAGTGAAGGGTTTCTCAAGAACAGTAGGTACAGTGAAGGGTTACAGAAGAACAGTAGGTATAGTGAAGGGTTACACAAGAACAGTAGGTATAGTGATGGGTTACACAAGAACAGTAGGTATAGTGAAGGGTTACTCAAGAACAGTAGGTATAGTGATGGGTTACTCAAGAACAGTAGGTATAGTGAAGGGTTACTCAAGAACAGTAGGTATAGTGACGGGTTACACAAGAACAGTAGGTATAGTGAAGGGTTACACAAGAACAGTAGGTATAGTGAAGGGTTACACAAGAACAGTAGGTATAGTGAAGGGTTACTCAAGAACAGTAGGTATAGTGAAGAGTTACAGAAGAACAGTAGGTATAGTGAGGAGTTACAGAAGAACAGTAGGTATAGTGAAGGGTTACGCAAGAACAGTAGGTATAGTGACGGGTTACACAAGAACAGTAGGTATAGTGAGGGGTACTCAAGAACAGTAGGTATAGTGAAGGGTTACTCAAGAACAGTAGGTATAGTGAAGGGTTACACAAGAACAGTAGGTATAGTGACGGGTTACTCAAGAACAGTAGGTAGAGTGATGGGTTACAGAAGAACAGTAGGAATAGTGAAGGGTTACTCAAGAACAGTAGGTATAGTGAAGGGTTACACAAGAACAGTAGGTATAGTGAAGGGTTACTCAAGAACAGTAGGTATAGTGACGGGTTACACAAGAACAGTAGGTATAGTGAAGGGTTACACAAGAACAGTAGGTATAGTGAAGGGTTACACAAGAACAGTAGGTATAGTGACGGGTTACACAAGAACAGTAGGTATAGTGACGGGTTACACAAGAACAGTAGGTATAGTGAAGGGTTACACAAGAACAGTAGGTATAGTGAGGGGTTACTCAAGAACAGTAGGTATAGTGAAGGGTTACTCAAGAACAGTAGGTATAGTGAAGGGTTACACAAGAACAGTAGGTATAGTGACGGGTTACACAAGAACAGTAGGTATAGTGACGGGTTACACAAGAACAGTAGGTATAGTGACGGGTTACACAAGAACAGTAGGTATAGTGAAGGGTTACACAAGAACAGTAGGTATAGTGAAGGGTTACACAAGAACAGTAGGTATAGTGAGGGGTTACACAAGAACAGTAGGTATAGTGACGGGTTACACAAGAACAGTAGGTATAGTGAAGGGTTACACAAGAACAGTAGGTATAGTGAAGGGTTACACAAGAACAGTAGGTATAGTGAAGGGGTTACACAAGAACAGTAGGTATAGTGACGGGTTACACAAGAACAGTAGGTATAGTGAAGGGGTTACACAAGAACAGTAGGTATAGTGACGGGTTACACAAGAACAGTAGGTATAGTGACGGGTTACACAAGAACAGTAGGTATAGTGAAGGGTTACACAAGAACAGTAAGTATAGTGAAGGGTTACACAAGAACAGTAAGTATAGTGAAGGGTTACACAAGAACAGTAGGTATAGTGACGGGTTACACAAGAACAGTAGGTATAGTGACGGGTTACACAAGAACAGTAGGTATAGTGAAGGGTTACACAAGAACAGTAAGTATAGTGAAGGGTTACACAAGAACAGTAAGTATAGTGAGGGGTTACAGAAGAACAGTAGGTATAGTGACGGGTTACACAAGAACAGTAGGTATAGTGACGGGTTACACAAGAACAGTAGGTATAGTGACGGGTTACACAAGAACAGTAGGTATAGTGAAGGGTTACTCAAGAACAGTAGGTATAGTGACGGGTTACACAAGAACAGTAGGTATAGTGAAGGGTTACACAAGAACAGTAAGTATAGTGAAGGGTTACACAAGAACAGTAAGTATAGTGAGGGGTTACAGAAGAACAGTAGGTATAGTGACGGGTTACACAAGAACAGTAGGTATAGTGACGGGTTACACAAGAACAGTAGGTATAGTGAAGGGTTACACAAGAACAGTAGGTATAGTGAAGGGTTACACAAGAACAGTAGGTATAGTGAAGGGTTACACAAGAACAGTAGGTATAGTGAGGGGTTACACAAGAACAGTAGGTATAGTGAAGGGTTACACAAGAACAGTAGGTATAGTGACGGGTTACACAAGAACAGTAGGTATAGTGAAGGGTTACACAAGAACAGTAGGTATAGTGAAGGGTTACACAAGAACAGTAGGTATAGTGAGGGGTTACACAAGAACAGTAGGTATAGTGAAGTGTTACACAAGAACAGTAGGTATAGTGACGGGTTACACAAGAACAGTAGGTATAGTGAAGGGTTACACAAGAACAGTAGGTATAGTGACGGGTTACACAAGAACAGTAGGTATAGTGAAGTGTTACACAAGAACAGTAGGTATAGTGAGGGGTTACACAAGAACAGTAGGTATAGTGAAGTGTTACACAAGAACAGTAGGTATAGTGACGGGTTACACAAGAACAGTAGGTATAGTGAAGTGTTACACAAGAACAGTAGGTATAGTGACGGGTTACACAAGAACAGTAGGTATAGTGACGGGTTACACAAGAACAGTAGGTATAGTGAAGGGTTACACAAGAACAGTAGGTATAGTGACGGGTTACACAAGAACAGTAGGTATAGTGAAGTGTTACACAAGAACACTAGGTATAGTGATGGGTTACACAAGAACAGTAGGTATAGTGAAGGGTTACACAAGAACAGTAGGTATAGTGAAGTGTTACACAAGAACACTAGGTATAGTGATGGGTTACACAAGAACAGTAGGTATAGTGAAGGGTTACACAAGAACAGTAGGTATAGTGAAGGGTTACACAAGAACAGTAGGTATAGTGACGGGTTACACAAGAACAGTAGGTATAGTGAGGGGTTACACAAGAACAGTAGGTATAGTGACGGGTTACACAAGAACAGTAGGTATAGTGACGGGTTACACAAGAACAGTAGGTATAGTGAAGGGTTACACAAGAACAGTAGGTATAGTGACGGGTTACACAAGAACAGTAGGTATAGTGAAGTGTTACACAAGAACACTAGGTATAGTGATGGGTTACACAAGAACAGTAGGTATAGTGACGGGTTACACAAGAACAGTAGGTATAGTGAAGGGTTACACAAGAACAGTAGGTATAGTGAAGTGTTACACAAGAACACTAGGTATAGTGATGGGTTACACAAGAACAGTAGGTATAGTGAAGGGTTACACAAGAACAGTAGGTATAGTGAAGGGTTACACAAGAACAGTAGGTATAGTGACGGGTTACACAAGAACAGTAGGTATAGTGAGGGGTTACACAAGAACAGTAGGTATAGTGACGGGTTACACAAGAACAGTAGGTATAGTGACGGGTTACACAAGAACAGTAGGTATAGTGAAGGGTTACACAAGAACAGTAGGTATAGTGAAGGGTTACACAAGAACAGTAGGTATAGTGAAGGGTTACACAAGAACAGTAGGTATAGTGAAGGGTTACACAAGAACAGTAGGTATAGTGAAGGGTTACACAAGAACAGTAGGTATAGTGAAGGGATTACCATTTTACAACTAAACACTTCAGTCCAAAAATTAACATTCGAAAAAATATGCAACAAAAATAAATATTTAAATGGAAAATTTTAATGCAGCTCAAAATGGATACTAACTTATCCTAACCTAACTTATCCTAACCTAACTTAACCTAACCTAACCTAACCTAAACTAATCTAACCTAACCTGACCTAACTTAACCTGACCTAACCTAACCTAAACTAACCAAACCTAACATGGCCTAACCTAACCTAACCTAAACTAACCAAGCCTAATCTGACCTTACCTAACCTAACCTGACTTAACTAAACCTGACCTAACCTAAACTAACCAAGCCTAACCTGACCTTACCTAACCTAACCTAACCTGACTTAACTAAACGTGACCTAACCTACCCTAACCTAAACTAACCTAACACCTAACCTAACCTAACCTACCCTAACCTAAACTAACCTAACACCTAACCTAACCTAACCTAAACTAACCTAAAACCTAACCTAACCTAACTTTATCTAACGTAACCTAACCTAACCTAAAACCTAACCAAATCTAACCTAACGTAACCTAACCTAACCATTAAACACGACTAGGCATGAGAACAATGGATTAAGAAGTAGAATAATGCTAGCACGAGCAGGGGGCGTACTTGACCACAGCCAAGAAAATGATCAAACTATCAAATAGTCGATATTGGTTGCTAAGATGCCAAGATCAGGCAGAAGAGATCTCTGAAAACATTTAAACACCGGCAAGATTAGAGAACCAGAGCAACTGAGTGTCTTAGAGTAACAAGAGAAACAGACTAGCAATATCAAATTGGCATTTGACCCAGTTCAAAAGACCAGCCAGAATCAAATCAAACGGAAATGACTTTGAATGAACAGGTAACCATTCTAGAGAGGGAAAAGGAACAGTTAGAAATTTTAAAGTATATCCAGCAAGTATCTGAAAGCGAGGGTGAAGACCCGGACGATCAGGGGCCAGATTCACGAAAGCACTTACGAACCTGTACATCTTTTCTCAATCTTTGGCGGCTTTGTTTACAATTATTAAACAGTTAATGAGCTCGGAAGCACCAGGAGGCTGTTTATAACAATAACAACAGTTAAATGGTACGTTATCATGCTTGTAAACTGTTTAATAAATGTAACCAAAGCCGTCAAAGATTGAGGAAAGATGTACACGTTCGTAAGTCCTTTCGTGAATCTGGCCCCAGGCTAAGAGACGAACGCCTGAAAGAATGGAAGAGAAACTACAGTTGATGAAAGAGGAACGTTCCATCCTCAACCCCCACCCCCCGCCCCTCCCCCCAATCCCCTCCCCAACCCCTTTACTCCCCTTCCCAACCCCTCCCTACCCCCCTCCCTCCTTCACAAACCTCCCCACCTCCTTACTACGGGTTATCTTGAGATGATTTCGGGGCTTTAGTGTCCCCGCGGCCCGGTCCTCGACCAGGCCTCCACCCCCAGGAAGCAGCCCGTGACAGCTGACTAACACCCAGGTACCTATTTTACTGCTAGGTAACAGGGGCATTCAGGGTGAAAGAAACTTTGCCCATTTGTTTCTGCCTCGTGTGGGAATCGAACCCGCGCCACAGAATTACGAGTCCTGCGCGCTATCCACTAGGCTACGAGGCCCCGGGTGTGTGGAAGGCCGTAAATGTGGCCCATTTAACAGCCATGGCGGTCAAAACAGAGGCCACTGAACCACAGACTTAAGTGATTAAGAAGAAGTTCCAATTACCTTATGTAATTAAGGTCTTGCAAAGGCACAGAGCCTTCCTCTCCAAGCACCAGGCCTGACGGCTGAGTGGGCGGTGATCGGGAATCGTAGTCATAACGTTCTGGGTTCGATCCCAGGCGGAAACAAATGGGCAGTGTCTTTCACCCTGATGCCTCTGGTCACCTAGCAGTAAATAGGTACCTGGGAGTTAGACAGCTGCTACGGGCTGCTTCCTGGGGGTGTGTAACAAAAAGGAGGCTTGGTCGAGGACCGGGCCGCGGGGACGCTAAGCCCCGAAATCATCTCAAGATAACCTCAAGATAACCTCAAGATAACCTCATGATAACCCCAAGATAACCACAAGATAACCTCAAGATAACCTCATGATAACCCCAAGATAACCTCAAGGTAACCTCAAGGTAACCTCAAGATAACCTCAAGATAACCTCAAGATTACCTCAAGATAACCTCAAGGTAACCTCAAGATTACATCAAGATAACATCAAGATAACATCAAGATAACCAGCGGTGTCTTCACGAAGGTCGACTATTTTTAACAACCATATTCGAGTTCAACGATAAAATACTTACGCAATTAAGTGATCAGGATTAGGATGGGACGTGGGGAAAGGAATGGTGCCCGACCACTTGGTTGATCGGGGATTGAACACCGACCTGCATCAAGCGAGACCGTCGCTCTACCGTCCAGCCCAATCGGTTTAGCCTACCTCTAGGTGAACAACTATTAAACTAGCCCAACTAGCCTTGATTCTCCACGTCGCAAGGGATGATGACAGACTGGCCGACCTCCACAGTGAAGGTCTGGGGGCGCGCCAGGAAGGTCGGCTGCATCTTCTCTCCCTCCTCGTAGTCGTAGTAATAGTCCTCGCTATTGTAGTTGCTGTTGTAGCTGATGTAGTTGTTGTATGCGTCGCTGTAGCCCTGGGAGAGTCCGGCTGGGGGAGAGACCAGAGAATACAGTAGAGTTAACCTCATGTAATTATGTAATATAAAATGCTGAAAATATATTTGTATATTTATTTTTATAAAATGGGCGCAAAGCCTGGGTAGGTTCATAAGGAAAGAGAAGCTGTTACCCATGCAGCAGGTCCCCCCCCCACTTCCCAGGGCGCAAAGCCTGGGTAGGTTCATAAGGAAAGAGAAGCTGTTACCCATGCAGCAGGTCCCCCCCCCCACTTCCCAGGGCGCAAAGCCTGGGTAGGTTCATAAGGAAAGAGAAGCTGTTACCCATGCAGCAGGTCCCCCCCCACTTCCCAGGGCACAAAGCCAGGGTAGGTTCATAAGGAAAGAGAAGCTGTTACCCATGCAGCAGGTCCCCCCCCCCACTTCCCAGGGCGCAAAGCCTGGGTAGGTTCATAAGGAAAGAGAAGCTGTTACCCATGCAGCAGGTCCCCCCCCCCCCACTTCCAAGGTCACAAAGCCAGGGTAGGTTCATAAGGAAAGAGAAGCTGTTACCCATGCAGCAGGTCCCCCCCCCCCACTTCCAAGGTCACAAAGCCAGGGTAGGTTCATAAGGAAAGAGAAGCTGTTACCCATGCAGCAGGTCCCCCCCCCCACTTCCCAGGGCACAAAGCCAGGGTAGGTTCATAAGGAAAGAGAAGCTGTTACCCATGCAGCAGGTCCCCCCCCCCACTTCCCAGGGCACAAAGCCAGGGTAGGTTCATAAGGAAAGAGAAGCTGTTACCCATGCAGCAGGTCCCCCCCCCCCACTTCCCAGGGCGCAAAGCCTGGGTAGGTTCATAAGGAAAGAGAAGCTGTTACCCATGCAGCAGGTCCCCCCCCCCACTTCCAAGGTCACAAAGCCAGGGTAGGTTCATAAGGAAAGAGAAGCTGTTACCCATGCAGCAGGTCCCCCCCCCCCCACTTCCAAGGTCACAAAGCCAGGGTAGGTTCATAAGGAAAGAGAAGCTGTTACCCATGCAGCAGTCCCCCCCCCCCACTTCCCAGGGCACAAAGCCTGGGTAGGTTCATAAGGAAAGAGAAGCTGTTACCCATGCAGCAAGTCCCCCCCCCCCCCCCCCCACTTCCCAGGGCACAAAGCCTGGGTAGGTTCATAAGGAAAGAGAAGCTGTTACCCATGCAGCAGGTCCCCCCCCCCCACTTCCCAGGGCACAAAGCCTGGGTAGGTTCATAAGGAAAGAGAAGCTGTTACCCATGCAGCAGGTCCCACACCCCTTAAAAGGTCACAAAGCCAGGGTAGGTTGATACGGGGAGAGAAGCTGTTACCCATGCAGCAGGTCCCACCCCCCCCCCCCCACTTCCCAGGGCGCAAAGCCAGGGTAGGTTCATAAGGAAAGAGAAGCTGTTACCCATGCAGCAGGTCCCACCCCCCCCCCCACTTCCCAGGGCGCAAAGCCTGGGTAGGTTCATAAGGAAAGAGAAGCTGTTACCCATGCAGCAAGTCCCCCCCCCCCACTTCCCAGGGCACAAAGCCAGGGTAGGTTGATACGGGGAGAGAAGCTGTTACCCATGCAGCAGGTCCCCCCCCCCACTTCCCAGGGCGCAAAGCCAGGGTAGGTTCATAAGGAAAGAGAAGCTGTTACCCATGCAGCAGGTCCCCCCCCCCACTTCCCAGGGCGCAAAGCCAGGGTAGGTTCATAAGGAAAGAGAAGCTGTTACCCATGCAGCAGGTCCCCCCCCCCACTTCCTAGGGCACAAAGCCAGGGTAGGTTCATAAGGAAAGAGAAGCTGTTACCCATGCAGCAAGTCCCCCCCCCCCCCACTTCCCAGGGCACAAAGCCTGGGTAGGTTCATAAGGAAAGAGAAGCTGTTACCCATGCAGCAAGTCCCCCCCCCCACTTCCCAGGGCACAAAGCCAGGGTAGGTTCATAAGGAAAGAGAAGCTGTTACCCATGCAGCAAGTCCAACCCCCCCCACTTCCCAGGGCACAAAGCCTGGGTAGGTTCATAAGGAAAGAGAAGCTGTTACCCATGCAGCAGGTCCCCCCCCCACTTCCCAGGGCACAAAGCCTGGGTAGGTTCATAAGGAAAGAGAAGCTGTTACCCATGCAGCAGGTCCCCCCCCCCCACTTCCAAGGTCACAAAGCCAGGGTAGGTTCATAAGGAAAGAGAAGCTGTTACCCATGCAGCAGGTCCCCCCCCCCCCACTTCCAGGGCACAAAGCCAGGGTAGGTTCATAAGGAAAGAGAAGCTGTTACCCATGCAGCAAGTCCCCCCCCCCCCCCACTTCTCAGGGCGCAAAGCCAGGGTAGGTTCATAAGGAAGAGAAGCTGTTACCCATGCAGCAGGTCCCCCCCCCCCACTTCCCAGGGCACAAAGCCAGGGTAGGTTCATAAGGAAAGAGAAGCTGTTACCCATGCAGCAGGTCCCCCCCTCCCCCACTTCCCAGGGCACAAAGCCTGGGTAGGTTCATAAGGAAAGAGAAGCTGTTACCCATGCAGCAGGTCCCCCCCCCCCACTTCCAAGGTCGCAAAGCCAGGGTAGGTTCATAAGGAAAGAGAAGCTGTTACCCATGCAGCAGGTCCCCCCCCCCCCACTTCCAAGGTCACAAAGCCAGGGTAGGTTCATAAGGAAAGAGAAGCTGTTACCCATGCAGCAGGTCCCACCCCCCTTCCAAGGTCACAAAGCCAGGGTAGGTTGATACGGGGAGAGAAGCTGTTACCCATGCAGCAGGTCCCACCCCCCTTCCAAGGTCACAAAGCCAGGGTAGGTTGATACGGGGAGAGAAGCTGTTACCCATGCAGCAGGTCCCACCCCCCATCCAAGGTCACAAAGCCAGGGTAGGTTGATACGGGGAGAGAAGCAGTTACCCATGCAGCAGGTCCCACCCCCCTCCCTCTCCAAGGCGCAAAGCCTGAGTAGGTCGATATGGAGGAGAAGCTGTTACCCATGCAGCAGGTTCCCCCCCCCCCCTCTCCAGGGCGAAGAGAGAGGGGGGAGGGAGCCTGCAGTACTGATCACAGTACTTCACAGTACTGTATTAAAGCATGGTACAGCTTGAGGTGCACACAGAACCGCGAACCAGGTTAGTTGTGAGGGGGGGGGGGGATTGTAGGTCATTGTGGGGGTGATTGTATGTTATCCTGGTATTGTATTTTATTGTTGTAGTCCTTCTTGCCTACACAGCTGAGTGTAGCTGTATTACAGCTGCTGTGTTGTATTCCAGCTTATCGTGCTGCACAGTACTGTTCTCTGTCGTGACGCACAGTACTGTTCTCTGTCGTGATGCACAGTACTGTTCTCTATCGTGCTGCACAGTACTGTTCTCTATCGTGCTGCACAGTACTGTTCTCTATCGTGCTGCACAGTACTGTTCTCTATCGTGATGCACAGTACTGTTCTCTATCGTGCTGCACAGCACTGTTCCCTATCGTGATGCACAGTACTGTTCTCTATCGTGACGCACAGTACTGTTCCCTATCGTGCTGCACAGTACTGTTCTCTGTCGTGATGCACAGTACTGTTCTCTATCGTGTTGCACAGTACTGTTCTCTATCATGATGCACAGTACTGTTCTCTGTCGTGATGCACAGTACTGTTCTCTATCGTGTTGCACAGTACTGTTCTCTGTCGTGTTGCACAGTACTGTTCTCTATCATGATGCACAGTACTGTTCTCTGTCGTGATGCACAGTACTGTTCTCTATCATGATGCACAGTACTGTTCTCTATCGTGATGCACAGCACTGTTCTCTATCGTGACGCATAGTACTGTTCTCTATCGTGCTGCACAGTACTGTTCTCTGTCGTGATGCACAGTACTGTTCTCTGTCGTGATGCACAGTACTGTTCTCTGTCGTGATGCACAGTACTGTTCTCTATCATGATGCACAGTACTGTTCTCTATCGTGCTGCACAGTACTGTTCTCTATCGTGCTGCACAGTACTGTTCTCTATCGTGCTGCACAGTACTGTTCTCTATCGTGCTGCACAGTAATGTTCTCTATCGTGCTGCACAGTACTGTTCTCTGTCGTGATGCACAGTACTGTTCTCTGTCGTGACGCACAGTACTGTTCTCTATCGTGCTGCACAGTACTGTTCTCTGTCGTGATGCACAGTACTGTTCTCTATCGTGCTGCACAGTAATGTTCTCTATCGTGCTGCACAGTACTGTTCTCTGTCGTGATGCACAGTACTGTTCTCTGTCGTGACGCACAGTACTGTTCTCTATCGTGCTGCACAGTACTGTTCTCTGTCGTGATGCACAGTACTGTTCTCTGTCGTGATGCACAGTACTGTTCTCTATCGTGCTGCACAGTACTGTTCTCTGTCGTGATGCACAGTACTGTTCTCTATCGTGCTGCACAGTATTGTTCTCTATCGTGATGCACAGTACTGTTCTCTATCATGACGCACAGTACTGTTCTCTACCGTGATGCACAGTACTGTTCTCTATCGTGATGCACAGTACTGTTCTCTGTCGTGCTGCACAGTACTGTTCTCTATCGTGACGCACAGTACTGTTCTCTATCGTGATGCACAGTACTGTTCTCTATCGTGATGCACAGTACTGTTCTCTATCGTGCTGCACAGTACTGTTCTCCATCGTGCTGCACAGTACTATTTTCTATTTTTTTGCACAGTACTGCTGTTGCATGGCACAACACTATTGTATTGTAGAGATGTGTGTTATATATGATACAATACTGTATCACATTGTACTAAACAGTCTGTTACGTTATATTGTGCTGCTGAGTACTGTGCGTTTTATATTATTTGTCTGGTATTGAGCTGACACATTGCACAGGACTCTGCTGTGCAAAGTAATAGAGTAATGCACATTATTTTGTTGTGCAGTACTGTGCTGTATTGTGCTGCACAGTTAAATGTTCTTTCTTATTGATCATTACTCTATTTTATTGTATTGCACAGTATTAGGCTATTTTAAGTTGCACATGTTCTTATAGTATTGAGCAGTTCAGAGTTGTTTTATGTTGCATAGTGATATATTCAATGGCATTGCTCTACTGTATTGCACAATATTTTGCTCTATTGTATTGCACACTACACTATTCTATTGTATTTGCACACTACTCTATTCTGTTGTATTGCACACTACTCTATTCTGTTGTATTTGCACACTACTCTATTCTATTGTATTTGCACACTACTCTATTCTGTTGTATTTGCACACTACTCTATTCTGTTGTATTTGCACACTACTCTATTCTGTTGTATTTGCACACTACTCTATTCTGTTGTATTTGCACACTACTCTATTCTGTTGTATTTGCACACTACTCTATTCTATTGTATTGTACACTACTCTATTGTATTGTATTGCACACTATTCTATTGTATTGCACACTACTCTATTCTATTATATTGCACACTATTCTATAGTATTGCACACTACTTTATTCTACTGTATTGCACACTATTCTATTGTATTGCACACTACTCTATTCTATAGTATTGCACACTATTCTATTGTATTGTACATTACTCTATTCTATTGCACACTACCCTATTCTAATGTATTGTACAGTACCGCATTCGATTGGACTGCACAGTGTCTAGCTCTATCGTAGTGAACAGCAGAGCTAGCACCCTAACTCGCTCTGTAGTATTGCACACTACATTACTCTACTGTATTGCACTGTTACGAGCCCAAGTTCATCGTCAGATCACGGAGCAGTGACGTCAACGCCATCTGTGAGTCCGCTCCCGAAACCACTCACAACATGGACGACGCCATCTAGTGATGACGGGAATATAGCGGCAATAGGCGCTGGATTCCTGTCCTAGGCGGCTCGTCAGGTAGCCGGTGCTGAGCTCTGGTGAGGTGGCGCTTAGACAATGAGCGCCATCTATGGAGCGAAACGTTTGTGGCTAAGCCAGTAAGTGATGTTTCCTAGTGGTCCTCATGTAGTGTCCCAGTGTACTGATGACGTGTCTGTATTCACAGAGTCAACGTAGCGCTGCTGTGATGTACGAAGAGTCAGTCTACCCAAGGCAGCCAAGGTCTCTACACCAGTCTGCTTTGCAGAAGCAGTGAGCCGCCGCCGGACGAGCACTGCTGAGTGTTCAATAGTCTGCCTGAGGAGTGGCAGTGACGGGATTCGCCGTACCCGGGGCTGGCTGGTGGAAGAGACAACCGACTGTGGTGCCGAACGAGGAGAGTGACCAGCGAGTTACACGAGGCTCCTGCCTAGGGCTCGCTACCCTAGCCCTAAACACAGGGAATACACCACACAGGGAACACACTCGTGAAGTGGCCTAACAGTGTGTGGCCGATTGGTACCTGCCAGCTACAGGCTGGACTGTGGTTGTGGGCCATCACGCCGCGGCACCCAGTGGAATTGTGATTTGGCTGGCCTGTGGCCAGGGTAGACTCATCGCGGTTTCCTGGTACCTGCAGAAGGATTGTGCCTCGGAATAGTAAACCAGACAAGACTGCATGGAGTGAGCTTCGTCAAGTGTTCAGCGTCTTTAGAGTGAGTCAATGATGTACATTGTGTAGTGATATTTCCCGCTTGTGACTTTTATATATCTATGGTGGTGCGAAGACTAATTATACATAGTATAAAGTGACGAACTTGTGTGTTTAATGTGCCTCCCCTTTTCATTTTACTTGCATTGCTGAGCTCACCCCTTGAAAGCCTCTACTAACTTGGGGCCGGATACCCAAACTCTAATATCATCAGAAAAGAACCGTTTGCGTCCCATAAGGGCCGTAACATGCACATTACCTTACTCTATTGCAATGCACGCTACCTCGCTCTTTTTGTATTGCACACTATCTTGCTATCAAACCTTCAATCAGGGTCCTCTACTGAGCTGTGTTATATTGCACAGTAACTGGCTCTATTGCACTGCACAGTATCTGTCTCCATGGCATTGCACAGTACATTGTTCCATTGCACTGCACAGTACAGGTGTGCATTAAACACTAACAAACACAGTTTAGGATGTTCGCTAACATAACACATTGCAAAGGTTGTATTACAAAATAATAATACAGTATTTTCAGCTGTAGTGCCCAATGGTGTTACAAAAATATACACAGGAATACATTGGACATAATATGGCTACATTTTTGAGCGTAGATTTGAAATCAATTACACAATTTAGGCAACAGTCGAGATTTATTCTGGCGCATACAATATATTGTATTATACAGTTTACGTGAGTAATAAATTGTAATAGGGATGAAAACCGAAATTGACGTGTTGCCTGCGAGAGGGAAAATACAATTGTAGAATAAATTGTATTTTCTTATTCAATGTTGTTGAGTTAGAATGGTTGTTAATAAAGCATTGTATACACTGTTGGAATACAGGGAACACACCACAGGGAACACCCCACACAGGGAACACACCACAGGGAACACCACACAGGGAACACCACACAGGGAACACCACAGGGAACACAACACAGGGAACACACCACAGGGAACACACCACAGGGAACACACCACAGGGAACACACCACAGGGAACACACCACAGGGAACACCCCACAGGGAACACCACACAGGGAACACACCACAGGGAACACACCACAGGGAACACCCCACAGGGAACACCCCACACAGGGAACACCCCACACAGGGAACACACCACAGGGAACACACCACAGGGAACACACCACAGGGAACACACCACAGGGAACACCACACAGGGAACACACTACAGGGAACACACCACAGGGAACACACCACAGGGAACACACCACAGGGAACACCACAGGGAACACCACACAGGGAACACCACACAGGGAACACCACACAGGGAACACAACACTGGGAACACCACACAGGGAACACACCACAGGGAACACCACACAGGGAACACACCACAGGGAACACACCACAGGGAACACACCACAGGGAACACACCACAGGGAACACACCACAGGGAACACACCACAGGTAACACACCACAGGGAACACCCCACAGGGAACACCCTACAGGGAACACCACACAGGGAACACCCCACAGGGAACACACCACAGGGAACACCACACAGGGAACACCACACAGGGAACACACCACAGGGAACACACTACAGGGAACACAACACAGGGAACACCACACAGGGAACACAACACAGGGAACACAACACAGGGAACACCACACAGGGAACACCACACAGGGAACACCACACAGGGAACACACCACAGGGAACACACTACAGGGAACACACTACAGGGAACACACTACAGGGAACACACCACAGGGAACACACCACAGGGAACACAACACTGGGAACACACCACAGGGAACACCACAAAGGGAACACCACACAGGGAACACACCACAGGGAACACACTACAGGGAACACCACACAGGGAACACCACACAGGGAACACCACAAAGGGAACACACCACAGGGAACACACCACAGGGAACACACCACAGGGAACACACTACAGGGAACACAACACAGGGAACACCACACAGGGAACACCACAAAGGGAACACACCACAGGGAACACACCACAGGGAACACACCACAGGGAACACACTACAGGGAACACAACACAGGGAACACCACACAGGGAACACAACACAGGGAACACCACACAGGGAACACAACACAGGCAACACACCACAGGGAACACACCACAGGGAACACCACATAGGGAACACACCACACAGGGAACACACCACAGGGAACACACCACACAGGGAACACCACACAGGGAACACACCACACAGGGAACACCACACAGGGAACACACCACAGGGAACACCACACAGGGAACACACCACAGGGAACACCACACAGGGAACACACCACAGGGAACACCACACAGGGAACACACCACAGGGAACACAACACTGGGAACACCCCACAGGGAACACCCCACAGGGAACACACCACAGGGAACACACCACAGGGAACACACTACAGGGAACACACCACAGGGAACACACCACAGGGAACATCACACAGGGAACACCACACAGGGAACACACCACAGGGAACACACCACAAAGGAAACACACCACAGGGAACACACCACAGGGAACCCAGCACAGGGAACACCACACAGGGAACACACCACAGGGAACACCACACAGGGAACACCACACAGGGAACACCACACAGGGAACACACCACAGGGAACACAGCACAGGGAACACACTACAGGGAACACACCACAGGGAACACCCCACAGGGAACACCCCACAGGGAACACCCCACAGGGAACCCACCACAGGGAACACACCACAGGGAACACACTACAGGGAACACACCACAGGTAACACCCCACAGGGAACACCCCACAGGGAACACCCCACACAGGGAACACACCACAGGGAACACACTACAGGGAACACACCACAGGGAACACACCACAGGGAACACACCACAGGGAACACACCACAGGGAACACACCACAGGGAACACACCACAGGGAACACACAGGGAACACACCACAGGGAACACACCACAGGGAACACACCACAGGGAACACCCACACACACCACAGGGAACACACCACAGGGAACACACCACAGGGAACACACCACAGGGAACACCACACAGGGAACACACCACAGGGAACACACCACAGGGAACACACCACAGGGAACACACCACAGGGAACACCACACAGGGAACACCACACAGGGAACACCACAAAGGGAACACACCACAGGGAACACCCCACAGGGAACACCCCACAGGGAACACCCCACAGGGAACACCACACAGGGAACACCACACAGGGAACACCACACAGGGAACACCACACAGGGAACACACAACAGGGAACACAACACAGGGAACACACCACAGGGAACACACCACAGGGAACACACCACAGGGAACACACCACAGGGAACACCACACAGGGAACACCACACAGGGAACACCACACGGGGAACACCACACGGGGAACACCACACGGGGAACACAACACGGGGAACACACCACAGGGAACACACCACACAGGGAACACACCACAGGGAACACACCACAGGGAACACCACACAGGGAACACACCACAGGGAACCCACCACAGGGAACACACCACAGGGAACACCACACAGGGAACACCCTACAGGGAACACACCACACAGGGAACACACCACAGGGAACACACCACAGGGAACACCACACAGGGAACACCCCACACAGGGAACACACCACAGGGAACACCACACAGGGAACACCACACAGGGAACACCACACAAGGAACACCACACAGGGAACACCACACAGGGAACACCACACAGGGAACACCACACAGGGAACAACACACAGGGAACAACACACAGGGAACACCACACAGGGAACACACCACAGGGAACACCCCACAGGGAACACACCACAGGGAACACCCCACAGGGAACACACCACACAAGGAACACCACAGGTTACACACCACAGGTTACACACCACACAGGGAACACCACAGGTTACACACCACAGGTTACACACCACAGGGAACACACCACAGGGAACACCACAGGTTACACACCACAGGGAACACACCACAGGGAACACCACAGGTTACACCACACAGGGAACACACCACAGGGAACACACCACAGGTTACACACCACAGGTTACACACCACACAGGGAACACCACAGGTTACACACCACAGGTTACACACCACAGGGAACACCACAGGTTACACACCACAGGGAACACACCACAGGGAACACACCACAGGGAACACCACAGGTTACACACCACAGGGAACACACCACAGGGAACACCACAGGTTACACCACACAGGGAACACACCACAGGGAACACACCACAGGTTACACACCACAGGTTACACACCACAGGGAACACACCACAGGGAACACACCACAGGGAACACCCCACAGGGAACACACCACAGGTTACACACCACAGGTTACACACCACAGGGAACACACCACAGGGAACACCACAGGTTACACACCACAGGGAACACCACAGGTTACACACCACAGGGAACACCACAGGTTACACACCACAGGGAACACACCACAGGTTACACACCACAGGGAACACACCACAGGGAACACACCACAGGTTACACACCACAGGGAACACCACAGGTTACACACCACAGGGAACACACCACAGGGAACACCACAGGTTACACACCACAGGGAACACACCACAGGGAACACACCACAGGGAACACCACAGGTTACACACCACAGGGAACACACCACATGGAACACCACAGGTTACACCCCACAGGGAACACACCACAGGGAACACCACAGGTTACACCCCACAGGGAACACACCACAGGTTACACACCACAGGTTACACACCACAGGTTACACACCACAGGTTACACCCCACAGGGAACACACCACAGGGAACACACCACAGGGAACACACCACAGGGAACACCACACACAGGGAACACCCCACAGGGAACACACCACAGGGAACACAACACACAGGGAACACCACACAGGGAACACCACACAGGGAACACCACACAGGTTACACCCCACAGGGAACACACCACAGGGAACACAACACACAGGGAACACACCACAGGGAACACACCACACAGGGAACACACCACAGGGAACACACCACAGGGAACACACCACAGGGAACACCACACACAGGGAACACCCCACAGGGAACACACCACAGGGAACACAACACACAGGGAACACCACACAGGGAACACCACACAGGGAACACCACACAGGTTACACCCCACAGGGAACACACCACAGGGAACACAACACACAGGGAACACACCACACAGGGAACACCACACAGGGAACACACCACACAGGGAACACCACACAGGGAACACCACAGGTTACACACCACAGGGAACACCACACAGGGAACACCCCACAGGGAACACCCCACAGGGAACACCACAGGGAACACCACACAGGGAACACCCCACAGGGAACACCACAGGGAACACCCCACAGGGAACACACCACAGGGAACACACCACACAGGGAACACCACACAGGGAACACCACACAGGGAACACACCACAGGGAACACACCACAGGGAACACAACACAGGGAACACTACACAGGGAACACCACACAGGGAACACAACACAGGGAACACCACACAGGGAACACAACACAGGGAACACAACACAGGGAACACCACACAGGGAACACCACACAGGGAACACCACATAGGGAACACAACACAGGGAACACCCCACAGGGAACACAACACAGGGAACACCCCACAGGGAACACAACACAGGGAACACCCCACAGGGAACCTACCACAGGGAACACACCACAGGGAACACACCACAGGGAACACACTACAGGGAACACCCCACACAGGGAACACACCACAGGGAACACACCACAGGGAACACCACACAGGGAACACACAACTGGGAAAACAACTCGGGGAACACACCACACGGGGAACACTACAGGTTACACACCACAGGGAACACCACACAGGGAACACCACACAGGGAACACACCACACGGAACACCCCACAGGGAACACACCACAGGGAACACCCCACAGGGAACACACCACACAGGGAACACTACAGGTTACACACCACAGGGAACACACCACAGGGAACACACCACACAGGGAACACCACAGGTTACACCACACAGGGAACACCACAGGTTACACACCACAGGTTACACACCACAGGTTACACACCACAGGGAACACCACAGGTTACACACCACAGGGAACACCACAGGTTACACCCCACAGGGAACACACCACACAGGGAACACACCATAGGGAACACCACAGGTTACACACCACAGGGAACACACCATAGGGAACACACCACAGGGAACACACCACAGGGAACACCACAGGTTACACACCACAGGTTACACACCACAGGTTACACACCACAGGGAACACACCACACAGGGAACACCACACAGGGAACACTACAGGTTACACACCACAGGTTACACACCACAGGTTACACACCACAGGGAACACCACAGGTTACACACCACAGGTTACACACCACAGGGAACACACCACACAGGGAACACCACACAGGGAACACTACAGGTTACACACCACAGGTTACACACCACAGGTTACACACCACAGGGAACACCACAGGTTACACACCACAGGTTACACACCACAGGGAACACACCACACAGGGAACACCACAGGTTACACACCACAGGGAACACACCACAGGGAACACACCACACAGGGAACACCACAGGTTACACACCACAGGGAACACACCACAGGGAACACACCACACAGGGAACACCACAGGTTACACACCACAGGGAACACACCACAGGGAACACACCACAAAGGGAACACCACAGGTTACACACCACAGGTTACACACCACAGGGAACACACCACAGGGAACACCACAGGTTACACCACACAGGGAACACCACACAGGGAACACCACAGGTTACACACCACAGACAACACCACACAGGGAACACCACAGGTTACACACCACAGACAACACCACACAGGGAACACACCCCACAGGGAACACCACAGGTTACACACCACAGGTTACACACCACAGACAACACCACACAGGGAACACACCACACAGGGAACACCACAGGTTACACACCACAGGTTACACACCACAGGGAACACACCACACAGGGAACATCACAGGTTACACCCCACAGACAACACCACACAGGGAACACACCCCACAGGGAACACCACAGGTTACACACCACAGGTTACACACCACAGACAACACCACACAGGGAACACACCCCACAGGGAACACCACAGGTTACACACCACAGGTTACACACCACAGACAACACCACACAGGGAACACACCACACAGGGAACACACCACACAGGGAACACCACAGGTTACACACCACAGGGAACACACCACAAGTTACACACCACAGGGAACACACCACAGGGAACACACCACACAGGGAACACCACAGGTTACACACCACAGGGAACACACCACACAGGGAACACCACAGGTTACACACCACAGGGAACACACCACACAGGGAACACCACAGGTTACACACCACAGGTTACACACCACAGGGAACACACCACACAGGGAACACCACAGGTTACACCCCACAGGGAACACACCCCACAGAGAACATCACAGGTTACACACCACAGGTTACACACCACACAGGGAACACACCACACAGGTTACACACCACAGGTTACACCCCACAGGGAACACACCACACAGGGAACACCACAGGTTACACACCACAGGGAACACACCACAGGGAACACACCACACAGGGAACACCACAGGTTACACACCACAGGTTACACACCACAGGGAACACACCACACAGGGAACACCACAGGTTACACACCACAGGTTACACACCACAGGGAACACACCACACAGGGAACACCACAGGTTACACCCCACAGGGAACACACCCCACAGAGAACATCACAGGTTACACACCACAGGTTACACACCACACAGGGAACACACCACACAGGTTACACACCACAGGTTACACCCCACAGGGAACACACCACACAGGGAACACCACAGGTTACACACCACACAGGGAACACCACAGGTTACACCCCACAGGGAACACACCACACAGGGAACACCACAGGTTACACACCACAGGGAACACACCACAGGGAACACACCACACAGGGAACACCACAGGTTACACACCACAGGGAACACACCACACAGGGAACACACCACAGGGAACACCACAGGGAACACCCCACAGACAACACGACAAGGAACACTGACCTGGCTAGAGAAGACTAACAAGAGAACTACACCATTAAACATATTACCGTTGCCTAATTACAGAACCTGAAAACCTTCTAATGTATTATCCATATAAATAACAATGTAAATGTTCGTTTGTTCCAAACCGCTAATCTCCGAAGTCTCGAAGTCTCTCAACCGCTAATCTCCGAAGTCTCGAAGTCTCTCAACCGCTGATGTCCGAAGTCTCGAAGTCTCTCAACCGCTAATCTCCGAAGTCTCGAAGTCTCTCAACCGCTAATCTCCGAAGTCTCGAAGTCTCTCAACCGCTAATCTCCGAAGTCTCGAAGTCTCTCAACCGCTAATCTCCGAAGTCTCGAAGTCTCTCAACCGCTAATCTCCGAAGTCTCGAAGTCTCTCAACCGCTAATCTCCGAAGCCTCGAAGTCTCTCAACCGCTAATCTCCGAAGCCTCGAAGTCTCTCAACCGCTAATCTCCGAAGCCTCGAAGTCTCTCAACCGCTAATCTCCGAAGCCTCGAAGTCTCTCAACCGCTAATCTCCGAAGTCTCGAAGTCTCTCAACCGCTAATCTCCGAAGTCTCGAAGTCTCTCAACCGCTAATCTCCGAAGTCTCGAAGTCTCTCAACCGCTAATCTCTCTAATCTTCTTCACTGATTGCTTTGAAATTTTCTCACAACGTTCCATTCGCATCTTAGCAGGTTTTTATAAACAAACTATATAAATTTCACGTCTGTGACGGGAATTTTCTTTTTAACTGTGTTTTTCATGTGTTTTTCAAGTGAGGAAAATCTTCTAAACCTCCTTACCGATGGCTTTGAAATTTTTACATAACGTTGTATTCGAATAGGCGCGTGTTTTTATATACCTAATATATCAACCCGTTCTCGCACTTTCTTACAGTCAGTATTGACTTATTAAATAAGTGCATATGTGACATACTAATTTATTGTGAATATTTTAGTTTACCTTGAAAAGCTTCATAGAAAACACCGACCTTACCTAACCTTCTTAGTATGTTAAGATAAGCATCTTATTGCTTAGTAATTACAATTATTACTTAACCTATACCTATAATATGTTAAGTAATAATTGTAATTACGAAGCAATAAGATGCTTATCTTAACATACTAAGAAGGTTAGGTAAGGTCGGTGTTTTCAATGAAGCTTTTCAAGGTAAACTAAAATATTCACAATAAATTAGTATGTCACATATGCACGTATTTAATAAGTCAATATTGACTATACGAAAGTGCGAGAACGGGTTGAATATATACATACCTCACCTGTGACAGGTAAAAACATGCTTTTTTTTTAAAGCACCATCTGCTGCACGTAATAGCTACACATCCTATAGTAAATATGTTACGATTCAATTTCAATGTTTCGGATTGCATTGATAAATTGAATTTTAATAGATTTTGATTTATTTTCATTTAGATTTAATTATTTTGTGTGACATTGCATTGGAATTGAGCTGTATTGTTTACCATATAATTCATTTCATAAGTATAAGTATAGATGCCACACCTGTGACAGGTAAAAACAAATTTTTTTTAAGAAACAGCGCCATCTGTTGCACGTAAGAGCAACGCACACAATACTGAATATGTTACAATTCCATTTCAATGTTTCTGATTTTTTTATATATTTAATTTTAATTGATTTCGATTTATTTTCATTTTGATTTAATTATTTTGCGTGACATTGCATTGGAATTTAGCTGTGTTGGTTACCATACAGTTCATTTCGTGTGAATAGTTATTTTTTTTATATTTTCATTTTTTTCATTTCATTTTATAACTTTTTTCTTATATTTGAATGACGGGAACATCAGATCATTTGATGTTCCCAATTTTCTGACGGAAACGTCAGATCATTTGGGAATGCATCGGACGAGGGAGTGGGGAATGGTGGGGAGGACGAGGGGACGAGGGAGTGGGGGATGGTGGGGAGGACGAGGGACGAGGGAGTGGGGAATGGTGGGGAGGACGAGGGACGAGGGAGTGGGGAATGGTGGGGAGGACGAGGGACGAGGGAGTGGGGAATGGTGGGGAGGACGAGGGACGAGGGAGTGGGGAATGGTGGGGAGGACGAGGGGACGAGGGAGTGGGGAATGGTGGGGAGGACGAGGGGACGAGGGAGTAGGAAATGGTGGGGAGGACGAGGGGACGAGGGAGTGGGGAATGGTGGGGAGGACGAGGGGACGAGGGAGTGGGGAATGGTGGGGAGGACGAGGGGACGAGGGAGTAGGAAATGGTGGGGAGGACGAGGGGACGAGGGAGTGGGGAATGGTGGGGAGGACGAGGGGACGAGGGAGTGGGGAATAGTGGGGAGGACGAGGGGATAGAGGAAGGTTGCTGTGGCTGGGTACAGCTCGTAAACAGTAATAAATACCTTCGTCGGCATTTTGACGTTACAACGCTCTGTTTCAAGCCTCTGCAGGCATTCTCAGGCCTTTATTATACTCTACCTCTATTACAATGTCCTCAACAATAGAGCCCCAGCATTATACGTAGCTCTGAGACAAAAGATAACATTACACTTCGTGTTATCGAAGACTTAGCACGGGCTGAAGGAGCTGCATATATCATTACTACGGGCTCACCATAGCCCGTGCTACTTGAAACTTTTTTTTTTTTTTTTTTTTTTTTTTTTGAGATATATACAAGAGTTGTTACATTGTTGTAGAGCCACTAGTACGCGTAGCGTTTCGCGCAAGTCCTTAATCCTATGGTCCCTGGAATACGATCCCCTGCCGCGAAGAATCGTTTTTTCATCCAAGTACACATTTTACTGTTGCGTTAAACAGAAGCTACAGTTAAGGAATTGCGCCCAGTAAATCCTCCCCGGCCAGGATACGAACCCATGACATAGCGCTCGAGGAACGCCAGGCGAGTGTCTTACCACTACACCACGGAGACTGCTTTCTTCCAGGTAGCGACTCTTAAACAACATGCATATATCAGCCCATGACTCCTGATATATTGCAATATATTGCAATCCCCCAGAGTGAAATAAAATTGGGACTAGTGCAGTCACTGCTCCAAACCCATTGTGACAGAAAACTTCTATTTTGCAAGATGAAATGAACTCAATTATAACTTACAATATTGTAATTGAAACCGACATTAAAAGCCTAAATATCAATTCCAAACAACATTGCCACCAACCAAAAAAAAATTCTTAAATGCCCAGGAGGCGATAGACATTTAAAAATAAAATAAAAATACTTTTGGAGTGTATATGCATGAGAGAATGGTTGTTGGTAACGAGGCTGTGGGTTAGTTAGTGAAGTCATTAACTAGCAATGTACCTTAATTGTTGCTCATTGTGCAGATACACTCGAGGCACGATAGATAGATAGACTATCAGCTGGGGACGACTATCTACTGATTTCACTATCTGTTGGATTGTGGGATAGATTATTTATTTTTCAAGCAAACTATCTGCCGGACTAATTACTGGCTGGACTGTCTATCTGCCAGGTTATTTACCCGGCAGATTAACTATCCACGAGGCTAATTATCCACTAGACTACCTATCCATTAAACTTATTATCCGGAAAACTTACTATCCAGCAGACTAGCTATCCGCAAATCTAATTATTCGATAGATTAGTTATTCACCAAACTAATTATCTGCCAGATAAAGTACCCAACAGCCTAATTATCCTAAAGTATATTATTATTATATTATATATATTATATATATTATATATATAATATGTATATTATATATTGTTTTTATAGCCTATTAATTATAAGGGGACAAGGAGAGAATGGGGACTAAATAGGAGAACAAATCTAATTAATAGCATCAATTTAGGAGCGAAGGAAGGGAACTATCAGGGGGAAAGGGCCAAGCCACCACGACTATATAGCACTGGGAAGGGGTCAGGATAAGGATTTGGGATGGGACGGTGGGAAAGGAATGGTGCCCAACCACTTGTGTGGACGGTCTCGGGGGATTGAACGCCGACCTGCATGACGCGAGACCCTCGCTCTACCATCCACCCCAAGTTTTTGGATTTAGGGACAGACGATTCTCTTGTATGATTTAATTTCAAGTCTTGAACTAAATGTATAAATTAGGATTGAATAATTAAAACAGATACACTGTACCTTGATAACGCCCAACCACTTGGGCTGGACGGTAGAGCAACGGTCTCGCGTCATGCAGGTCGGCGTTCAATCCCCCGAGACCGTCCACACAAGTGGTTGGGCACCATTCCTTTCCCGCCGTCCCATCCCAAATCCTTATCCTGACCCCTTCCCAATGCTATATAGTCATAATGGTTTGACGCTTTCCCTTACGGGCTCACCATAGCCCGTGCTACATGGACATTTTGGTCTGAATAGCTAAATCTATAACAATAACAACAATGGCGCTTTCCCCTGATACCCCCCCCCCCCTTGTACCTTGATGAACAAAAAACCCTTGAACAAAAGAGGACACGAGAGATTGTTCACATCAGAGGTGAGACAGAACTTTGGATCCCATTTAGAAGGAGCCGAGACTGGCTCACCTGAGAGGATCTGTCAAGCTGTTTCATAGATATTCACAGACTATATGCACGTACCAAGTGGGGCACGTACACGAACTAGGTTGGGCACGGACACGAACTAGGTTGGGCACGTACACGAACTAGGTTGAGCACGTACACGAACTAGGTTGGGCACGTACACGAACTAGGTTGGGCACGTACAAGAACTAGGTTGGGCACGGACACGAACTAGGTTGGGCACGTACAGGAACTAGGTTGGGCACGTACACGAACTAGGTTGGGCACGTACAAGAACTAGGTTGGGCACGTACACGAATTAGGTTGGGCACGTACACGAACTAGGTTGGGCACGTACACGAATTAGGTTGGGCACGGACACGAACTAGGTTGGGCACGTACACGAACTAGGTTGGGCACGGACACGAACTAGGTTGGGCACGTACACGAACTAGGTTGAGCACGTACACGAACTAGGTTGGGCACGTACACGAACTAGGTTGAACACGTACACGAACTAGGTTGGGCACGTACCCAATCCATCCTCCCGGCATCAAAGGCCTAAACAGTGCACAGCCACCCGACTCACTAACTACCGCCCCAGGCGCCAATCACCTGTCATTACCCGCGCTTGTACCGCATCATGTCATTCAATTGCCCTGCTGAAGACAGCATTTAATTCAATTGAGTGTATTAAGCAGCTGTTGTATTTTATGTTAGCATTGTAATGTACTGTATACGATATAATATATTCCTCTGTATTCATATCGTTAATAATTATTATCAAACGAGACATTTTAATTAATACGGTTTCACCTTGTTTAATATTGAAATTAATTGTTAAGTGGGATGTACAAACTAATTGTGGAGAGAGAGAGAGAGAGAGAGAGAGAGAGAGACAGAGAGAGAGAGGGAGAGAGGGAGAGAGAGAGAGAGAGAGAGAGAGAGAGAGAGAGAGAGAGAGAGAGAGAGAGAGAGAGAGGAGAGAGAGAGAGAGAGAGAGAGAGAAGGAGAGAGAGAGAGAGAGAGAGAGAGCGAGAGAGAGCGAGAGAGAGAGAGAGAGAGAGAGAGAGAGAGAGAGAGAGAGAGAGAGAGAGAGAGAGAGAGAGAGAGAGAGAGAGAGAGAGAGAGAGATACAATACCCAGTGTGACTTCCACTCCTGCCAATTCAGACACACTGGTACCGACACCTACAGCTGTCAATCAAGCGGTGCCCACTGTACCAGTACAGGGGTCAAATCATAACTCAAGTAGTCAATATAGGCCTAGAAGGAGTGGGCGAAGACGTATCCTCCCTACTCAGCGTTCTCGGCCTCCACACCCTCAACAGCAACATAACCATAACCAGGCACTGCATCAACCTCAACAAGACCTTGAACAACAACAACACCGGCCTCCACACCCTCAACAACAACATAACCAGGCACTGCATCACCCACCTCAACACCAGCAACACACTCAGCATTGGTCTCATCACCTGAATTAGTGGCTTAGCTCTGGCAGTCAACCTCCCAGCGTTAAATTAAGCCGCTGCTCTAAATGCAATCGCAGGGGGCATACAGCTGATACCTGTCGAAGTGATCTCAGGTGTAATTACTGCCACCGAACAGGTCATCAACAGGACACTTGTCGTACCAAAAGGGTCCTGGATAGACAGGAACAAATGTTCAGAGACCTTATCTCGGATCAATCTCAGAAATACTCAGACTTGGTGCATACTCTTACTCGTCAGCACCCTTACTATCCATACCCAATCCCTGAAGGTGTCGTTGTGCCTTATTCAGCTCAGCAGATTTACACTCCACCAGCACAGCAGCTACGAAGTCTGCCTCCATACACAGCTGAATTCTCAAACAACTTGCAGAGATGAGGAGTCAATCGATCAGCATATTGTCTGCCAACATCAGGGGCTTCATGACCAATGTTGGCGATCTCACACACAGCTTTGTGAACACTCATCGTCCTGATGTGGTTGTTGTGCTAGAAACATTTCTAGATGACAGGACCCCTGAGAACTTTGCAACAATTGCCGGTTATACCTCATGGTTGCGCCGAGATAGGCAGGGTCAAGGAGGGGGTGTTGCAGTGTGCACCAGCAAATCTGTGTATGCACAACACATTGATGTGGTCATTCCTGGTCATCTTGAAATTATGTTCTTCAAAGTATGCTTAAATCCAGGTACCTCAATTCTCTTATGTGCAATGTACAGACCTCAATGGCAGGGTGCTTCTCCAATCACCTTCCTGATGGACAACCTAGACTCCCTGCTAATGCAGCACAACTGTCAGCACATTATAATTGTAGGTGACCTCAACCAGTATCTTATACAGAGGGATTTTGATGAACTCTTAGCAGTTTTTAACCTTGAAAATTTTGTGGGTTTTCCTACCCACATATCAGGCTCGTCCCTTGATCCTGTCGTAACTGACCTTCCTGCAAATATTGTTAATTGCAGACCTCTGGGATATGTTGGTTCTTCAGACCACCAGGCTGTCTTTACTACACTGGCTATCCCGACAGATCGAGGTGAAGAATCGGTTCGAACTACCTGGCTTTGGGACAGAGGGAACTGGCCAGCCCTACGGTCAGAGCTTGAAGTAACTGATTGGAATGCCTTGCTCCAGGGGGACGTGAACAGCCAAGTAAACGCTCTCACCAGTCATATACTGGACCTCCAGTATAGGCCTATCCCTCACCGGCAGTATGTGACCAAGCCCACTGATCAGCTTGGGTGTGGATATCGCTGCCGGATGGCAGCTGAAGCCAAGAACAAGGCCTGGAGGAGCTTTAAATGGCATCCCTCGGCTCATAACAGAAACTTTCATAGACAATCTTGTCGAATAATGAAAGAAGTTCAAAAGTGGGCTATATCCAGATGGGAATCCCAAACTCGAAGAAAACTTGCATCTGGAAGGGTTGGATCCAAGGTCTGGTGGTCCCTGGTGAAGGATCGGCAGGGGTACTCATCTGAGGACACAATCCCACCTCTAAACAGAGAAGATGGTACTGTGGCAACCAGCAATCAGGAGAAGGCTGATTTACTGGCAACCACTTTGCTTCCAAGATGCAGGTCCCTGATCCTGAACGTCAGCCTTCACATCTTGCCCCATGCACTGTGTCTAGGTTGACTGAAGTGGTTATAAATCAGGCTGAAGTTCTCCATCTCCTTAACACGCTAGACACAAGCAAAGCTGTGGGGCCAGATAAGGTCAGTCCAAGACTACTACGCTGCTGCGCTGACCTGTTGGCTCCACCTCTCACGCGCCTCTTCCAACTGTGCCTAGTTCAAGGTAGGTGGTCCTCCTTATGGAAGAAGGCAGACGTTGTTCCAGTAGACAACAAGAGCCGCTCAGTAGCAGTTAACTACAGACCTGTGGCACTGCTTTCCATTACTGGCAAGATCCTAGAATCATTAATTGTTCAACAAATGATATAATTTTTTTACTATCATCGGCTAATTTGTGATCGACAGTATGGTTTTAGAAAAGGCCGATCTGCTGCTGATCTCTTGGTAAATCTCTCCTCTAAGTGGCATCAGTCACTGGATGAGTCCAAGATCAGCTGTGTTGTTGCTCTAGATATACCAGGAGCCTTTGATCGGGTCTGGCACTCTGGATTACCAGTGAAACTTCAAGCTTTAGGCATTGCAGGCTCCATCTTAGTGTTATTAAAAGACTACCTTCAAGATCGGACTCTAAGGGTGGTCCTCAATGAAGCAGAATCCACTCAATTGGTGGCAGCGTTCCACAGGGTAGTGTGCTGGGCCCTCTGCTGTGGAATGTTTATTTCAACGATCTTCTTCATCTCATTCCTGAAGCTCAAGCCTATGCTGATGACTGTACAGTGACCTTCACATACAGAAAGGAAGAAATGCTAACTGCTGCAAGAATCATTAATCACAAACTTTCAGCAATTTCTACCTGGGGTAGGAGATGGCAGGTCACATTTGCGGCTGAGAAGACTCAAGCGATGATGATAACTAGACTGCACATGGCGAATCGAAAGGAACTGCAAATGGGTGGCAAATCCCTAGAGTTCACAGAAGAATTTGACATCTTGGGAATGACGTTCGACTCTTCAATGACAATGAAGAGTCATGTGATAAACCTAGCTAAAAAGGCAGCCAGGAAACTTACAGCACTACGGCGCATCTCATATCTTCTTGACAGCAAGGGATGCAAAACCTTATATTAAGCTCAAGTTCGCTCCCATCTTGAGTATGTACCCCTTTCCTGGATTGCCTGCCCCCCATCTTTCGTCAGACTGTTGGACAAAGTGAGAAGACGGGCAACTAACGCCAGTTGTGGCCACCAATACACTGAACTAACGCCAGTTGTGGCCACCAATACACTGAACTAACGCCAGTTGTGGCCACCAATACACTGAACTAACGCCAGTTGTGGCCACCAGTACACTGAACTAATGCCAGCTGTGACCACCAGTACACTGAACTAATGCCAGCTGTGACCACCAGTACACTGAACTAATGCCAGCTGTGACCACCAGTACACTGAACTAATGCCAGCTGTGACCACCAGTACACTGAACTAATGCCAGCTGTGACCACCAGTACACTGAACTAATGCCAGCTGTGACCACCAGTACACTGAACTAATGCCAGCTGTGACCACCAGTACACTGAACTAATGCCAGTTGTGACCACCAGTACACTGAACTAACGCCAGTTGTGGCCCCCAATACACTGAACTATTGCCAGTTGTGGCCACCAGTACACTGAACTAATGCCAGTTGTGACCACCAGTACACTGAACTAATGCCAGTTGTGGCCACCAATACACTGAACTATTGCCAGTTGTGGCCACCAATACACTGAACTAACGCCAGTTGTGGTCCCCAATACACTGAACTAACGCCAGTTGTGGTCCCCAATACACTGAACTAACGCCAGTTGTGGCCACCAATACACTGAACTAACGCCAGTTGTGGTCCCCAATACACTGAACTAACGCCAGTTGTGGCCACCAATACACTGAACTAACGCCAGTTGTGGCCACCAATACACTGAACTAACGCCAGTTGTGGTCCCCAATACACTGAACTAACGCCAGTTGTGGCCACCAATACACTGAACTAACGCCAGTTGTGGCCACCAGTACACTGAACTAACGCCAGTTGTGGTCCCCAATACACTGAACTAACGCCAGTTGTGGCCACCAATACACTGAACTAACGCCAGTTGTGGCCACCAGTACACTGAACTAACGCCAGTTGTGGCCACCAGTACACTGAACTAACGCCAGTTGTGGCCACCAGTACACTGAACTAACGCCAGTTGTGGCCACCAGTACACTGAACTAACGCCAGTTGTGGCCACCAATACACTGAACTATTGCCAGTTGTGGCCACCAGTACACTGAACTAACGCCAGTTGTGGCCACCAGTACACTGAACTAATGCCAGTTGTGGCCACCAGTACACTG
>NC_059641.1:131615-221615 GCF_020424385.1 Procambarus clarkii | reverse complement strand
TTTGTTCAGGTCTTCATTATTATTATTATTGAAGTTATTATTGTTTAATGTTATTAATGTATTATTGGCATTTGTTTTGCTTTATCTGTATCTGTTTGTCCAATGGTTTGGGAAGGGAATTTTCAGGAGAAAGTGCCAAGTCATATCGGCTATATAGCACTGGGAAGGGGTCAGGATAAGGATTTGGGATGGGACGGAGGGAAGGGAATGGTGCCTAACCACTTGTGGACAGTCGGGGGATTGAACGCCGACCTGCATGAAGCGAGACCGTCGCTCTACCGTCCAGCCCAAGTGGTTAGAGGAGGACAGATGGTGTCGGGTTTACATGTTAAACTTTTCAGGATGACTGGTGTGGGGTGTGCCATTTGGGACGGCATTCAATCCCTCTTATCCCCAGTTCTCGCCAGTGTTACCAACGTCAAGAATCGGTCGTACTAAAGTGCCCTTATCCTAACCTACCAGTGGACTCACGAACAGAAAATGGAACATTTTGTCAATTTCACAAGTCACTATAATTTGCTAGTATAACAGTTTATGGCCTCAGGTGGAGTATACGTCAAAATATGATGTACTATAACCAGGGCGGGTTGCCTCTCTATTCAAGGGAATTCCGCCTCTAAGCACATTTTGCGAATTCAATGGATGTGAAATGTTCGGCCTTGAGTCCGTAGACTTTGGCATTATTTGTATTTTTAATTTTTAATATGAACGTTTTCATATATTGTCATATATCATGTTCAGATGACAGATTTGCATTCTTGGCTTAACTTTTTAGCTAAAGATGGGGAGGGTGTGTGAGTGATGGGGGGAGGGGAGAAGGAATTAGGCGGGTGTATGTGGGATGTAGATGGGAAAGATGCAGGCGATGAGTCACAATAACGTGGCTGAAGTATGTTGACCAGACCACACACTAGAAGGTGAAGGGACGACGACGACGTTTCGGTCCGTCCTGGACCATTCTCAAGTCGATTGTGGTGAAGAAGTAGATGCAGATAATAAATTGGCAAGAGAGAGAGTAGAGGAGCAAAGTTCAGCAGAGGGAATACCTGGTTGATACCTGGTTGATGGGGTTCTGGGAGTTGTTCTACTGCCCAAGCCCGGCCCGAGGCCAGGCTTGACTTGTGAGAGTTTGGTCCACCAGGCTGTTGCTTGGAGCGGCCCGCAGGCCCACATACCCACCACAGCCCGGTTGGTCCGGTTGGTTAGATAGTAGAGGGATATTTCCTGTTCGTCTTGTCCTCTCCAATACTTTGGCGAAACTGGCTGTACGCTGAATGACAGACTTTAAAAAACACAAGAGAAGTGTTAAGTCTGCAGTAATCTTTCCTGCCTCTACTCTACACAGACGCCGTCTTTCCTGCCTCTACTCTACACAGACGCCGTCTTTCCTGCCTCTACTCTACACAGACGCCGTCTTTCCTGCCTCTACTCTACACAGACGCCGTCTTTCCTGCCTCTACTCTACACAGACGCCGTCTTTCCTGCCTCTACTCTACGCAGACGCCGTCTTTCCTGCCTCTACTCTACACAGACGCCGTCTTTCCTGCCTCTACTCTACACAGACGCCGTCTTTCCTGCCTCTACTCTACACAGACGCCGTCTTTCCTGCCTCTACTCTACACAGACGCCGTCTTTCCTGCCTCTACTCTACACAGACGCCGTCTTTCCTGCCTCTACTCTACACAGACGCCGTCTTTCCTGCCTCTACTCTACACAGACGCCGTCTTTCCTGCCTCTACTCTACGCAGACGCCGTCTTTCCTGCCTCTACTCTACACAGACGCCGTCTTGTTGAATCGGCTCTAATACACAATGTACCCAACATGAACTTGAGTCCTGGCTTTGTTGCTGTGGACTCTTCCCTTTCACAGTATATACTTAAATGCTCTAATCTTTCTAGCAAACGTGACTTAACATAAGCTTACCCCCTTCCATTTATCTTTCTTTCTCTTTCCTTTTCTTTCTCTCTTCTCTCTTTTTTCTGTTCATTGTTTTCTCTTACGTTCCCTTACTATCCTCTTCTTATTCCTATTACTATCTCTTTCTCATTCGGTGGTTATAATAGGAGCTGCCTCGTATGGGTCAATAGGCCCTCTGCAGTTCTTATTCCTAGTACTATCTCCTCTACTACACTTTGCTCCTCACCGCTCTCTTGCCTATTTATTGCCTGCATCTACTTCCTTTTCACAATCCACTTGAGAATGGTCCAGGACGGACCGAAACGTCGTCGTCCCTTCACCTTCTAGTGTGTGGTCTGGTCAACTAACCATCTTCACTATGACCCTGTAACCTACCAATGGAGAGGTGTAGCGAGTGTTCGGGAGTACTGGGAAAACGTAACGTATATCTTGAGGTTATCTTGAGATGATTTCGGGGCTTTTTTAGTGTCCCCGCGGCCCGGTCCTCGACCAGGCCTCCACCCCCAGGAAGCAGCCCGTGACAGCTGCCTAACTCCCAGGTACCTATTTACTGCTAGGTAACAGGGGCATTCAGGGTGAAAGAAACTTTGCTCATTTGTTTCTGCTTCGTGCGGGAATCGAACCCGCGCCACAGAATTACGAGTCCTGCGCGCTATCCACCAGGCTACGAGACCTCTCAACGTAGGCGTAACGTGCTGCATCTGTAACATAAGATTTCACCTGGGCTGTACAGAAGTAGCTCCAGGATGCACAAAAAGGCAAGGAATTTACTGGGTTTGCAAAGATGACAGATTAATGTTAGAGAACATAACTAATCTGATGAAAAACATTCCCGAGTCACAGAGATTATCATTCACAGACAGGCTACCAGTGATATATGCAGACTGGGAAAAGACAACATTGGATAACGACCAAAACTCAGGAACAGATAGTTTGGAGAACCGCAGCAGTAGTGTGGAGGAAGAGGGTATTGTGGTACAAAATAACAGCAATATTACAGAGCCAGATAATATAAACGATGAGAGCAACAGTGAGACAGAGTGCATAAATGAAGGAATTGGGACGAAAAGCGGAGATGGTTCCAATAAAGAGGTAGACAAGACAGACACAGATATAAATACCTTGAAAAACGCAAAACCGGAACACATTTGCAAATTCTACGCTAAAGGAATATGCAAATATGGAAAATTAGGAGCAAAATGCCATTTTCTGCATCCTCGAAAATGCAGGAACATGTTGGCGAGGGGTACATGCCGTTTTGGAACAGGGTGTAGATACGTTCACCCTAAATTATGTCAATTTTCAAATAGGGACAAAAAATGCTACAATCTTCAGTGTCCGGAATTCCATGTGAGAGGTACAGAGCGTTACAGACGGGAAGATCAATATGACACTACTGGAAATTTTTTAGAGGAAGGCAGAAACAGAGTAATAAATATAAGAGAGAGGAACAGTCAGATGGAACCACTACAGGATTACAGAGGGGAAGGGAGATACCCACAGGACTGGAATACAAATTATCAGCAAGCACACAGGTGCTACACCACACAACACCAGTCCTACTACCAAAACTGGACGAATCACTTCCAAAACAACACACCCTGGACGCAAACACAGTGGCCTCCTTACCAGAGCCTCAGATATTAACACCAAGTAAGGCATCCAGCACTTCCACTAACACGATAATATCATTTATATTTGCCAACATCCAGGGTATAAAAACACGCAAATCTAACAAACTTCATTTGATAGATGGTCTCCTTCATGAGGCAAATGCAGTGTTTGCAGCCCTGACGGAAACTCACACAAGGACTACCATGATGGTGAAATATGGATCTCAGAGTACAATCTTTTCAGATGTGATAGGAAACACCGGCTTTAGGGTGGAGTCAGCCTCTACATCAAAGACACACTCATCTGTACTGAGCTGCTAAACACCTCAAATGATATGGTGGAAGTGCTGATAACCAAAATAGAGATCCTAAATGTAGTTATTGTCCTTGTATATAAGTCACCGGAGGCAAAGACTAAACAGTTTAAACACTGCTTGGAAAACCTCACAAATCCAGCCCCGAACATCATCCTGCTTGGGGACTTCAACCTACGGCACCTGAAATGGAAGCACCTGGCTAATACAGTAATATCAGAAAGAATACCAGGAAGTAGCCTAAATGAACAGGCACATGCACATGACCTGCTACGGATGTGCGACAAGCTTGCCTTAAACCAGCAAATAGTAGAACCAACTAGGAAGGAGAACACGCTGGACCTCATTTTCACTAATAATGATGAATTGATCAGGAACATAATGATTACAAATACCTGTTACTCAGATCACAACTTAATTGAAGTTATGACAACCATGGGGAGTAGACCTTCAAAACCAGTCCAGATTCCCGGTGGAGGAGATTTCAGCAAATTCAACTTCAATAATAAACAGATAAATTGGGAGCAAATAAACCAGGACTTCACAGAAATAAACTGGGAAGAACAGCTAGAAAATGCAAACCTGAACCAGTGTCTGGAAAAAATAAGCTCAGTAGCACTAGAAATATGTTCAAACCGCATACCCCTAAGAAAAAAGAGGAAGAGATGCAGATTGGAACGGGAACGTCGTTCCCTATATAGGCGAAGAAAACGAATCGCGGAACAACTTGAGAGTCGCACCCTGTCTCAAGAACGGCGAAGAAGGTTAGGTAGAGAAATAGAAACAATTGAACGCAAGCTACAAGAATCATACAAAACCCAGGAGAGGCAAAGAGAGCAAAAGGCCATCAGTGAAATAGAGAGAAATCCGAAATATTTTTTCTCCTATGCAAAATCAAGATCAAAAACCACATCTAGTATCGGGCCACTGCGAAAGGGAGATGGAACTTTCACCGACGACAACAAAGAAATGAGCGAGCTACTGAGGAAGCAGTACGACTGTTTTCAGTGAGCCATTAAACGCACTAAAGACTGATAACCCAAATGAATTTTTCATGGATACGATACCAACATCAAATCATATATCAGACGTCACCCTATCCGCACTGGATTTTGAAGAAGCCATAAACAGTATGCCTATGCACTCTGCACCAGTCCCAGATTCTTGGAACTCCATATTCATCAAGAACTGTAAAAAACCATTATCGCAGGCCCTTCACATTCTGTGGAGACAAAGCCTAGATACTGGCGTTATTCCTGATATACTAAAAACAGCAGAGATAGCACCACTTCATAAAGGAGGAAATAAGGCAGAGGCAAAAAATTACAGACCGATAGCACTGACATCGCACATTATATAAAATTTTGAGAGAGTGCTAAGAAGTAAGATCACAAAAGACATGGAATCACAGCATCTCCATAACCCCGGACAACATGGTTTCAAAACAGGGCGCTCTTGCCTGTCGCAGTTGCTGGACCACTATGATATGGCATTAGATGCTATGGAAGACAAACAAAACGCTGATGTAATTTACACAGATTTCGCAAAAGCTTTTGATAAATGTGACCATGGTGTTATTGCATATAAAATGCGTTCAAAAGGAATTACCGGAAAAATAGGCAGATGGATCTACAATTTCCTGACCAACAGAACCCAATGTGTAATAGTCAACAAAATAAAATCCAGCCCATCAACCGTGAAGAGCTCAGTCCCCCAGGGTACTGTGCTTGCTCCAGTACTTTTTCTCATCCTCATATCGGACATAGACCAGAACACAACCTATAGCACTGTATCATCCTTTGCAGATGACACTAGGATCTTCATGAGAGTTGGCAACATAGAGGACACGGCAAACCTCCAGTCAGATGTAGATCAGGTCTTTCTATGGGCTACAGAAAATAATATGATGTTTAACGAAGATAAGGTATAGCTCATGCGCTATGGAAAAAATGAAAATATATAAGCGGAAACCACGTACAAAACTCAGGCAAATCATAACATAGAACGAAAAGGCAATGTAAAGGACCTGGGTGTACTCATGTCGGAAGACCTTACCTTTAAAGAACACAATAAAGTAGCCGTCACAACTGCAAGAAAAATGACAGGTTGGATAACAAGAACTTTTCACACTAGAGATGCTATACCGATGATGATACTTTTCAAAACGCTTGTGCTCTCTAGAGTGGAGTACTGCTGCACAATGACAGCCCCTTTCAAAGCTGGAGAAATTGCTGACCTAGAGAGCGTGCAGAGATCCTTTACTGCTAGAATCCACTCAGTAAAACACCTAAACTATTGGGACCGACTAAAGAGCCTAAATCTGTACTCCCTTGAGCGCAGGCGGGAGAGATACATAATAATTTACACGTGGAAAATATTAGAGGGGCTGGTCCCAAACCTGCACACAGAAATAACATCACATGAGACCAGAAGACATGGCAGGATGTGCAGAATACCCCCGTTGAAAAGCAGAGGTGCAACAGGTACTCTGAGAGAGAACTATCAACATCAGAGGCCCGAGACTGTTCAACACGCTTCCACTACACATAAGGGACATAACTGGCCGACCCCTCACAGTGTTCAAGAGAGAACTATCAACATCAGAGGCCCGAGACTGTTCAACACGCTTCCACTACACATAAGGGACATAACTGGCCGACCCCTCACAGTGTTCAAGAGAGAACTATCAACATCAGAGGCCCGAGACTGTTCAACACGCTTCCGCTACACATAAGGGACATAACTGGCCGACCCCTCACAGTGTTCAAGAGAGAACTATCAACATCAGAGGCCCGAGACTGTTCAACACGCTTCCACTACACATAAGGGACATAACTGGCCGACCCCTCACAGTGTTCAAGAGAGAACTATCAACATCAGAGGCCCGAGACTGTTCAACACGCTTCCGTTACACATAAGGGACATAACTGGCCGACCCCTCACAGTGTTCAAGAGAGAACTATCAACATCAGAGGCCCGAGACTGTTCAACACGCTTCCACTACACATAAGGGACATAACTGGCCGACCCCTCACAGTGTTCAAGAGAGAACTATCAACATCAGAGGCCCGAGACTGTTCAACACGCTTCCGCTACACATAAGGGACATAACTGGCCGACCCCTCACAGTGTTCAAGAGAGAACTATCAACATCAGAGGCCCGAGACTGTTCAACACGCTTCCACTACACATAAGGGACATAACTGGCCGACCCCTCACAGTGTTCAAGAGAGAACTATCAACATCAGAGGTCCGAGACTGTTCAACACGCTTCCACTACACATAAGGGACATAACTGGCCGACCCCTCACAGTGTTCAAGAGAGAACTATCAACATCAGAGGCCCGAGACTGTTCAACACGCTTCCACTACACATAAGCGACATAACTGGCCGACCCCTCACAGTGTTCAAGAGAGAACTATCAACATCAGAGGCCCGAGACTGTTCAACACGCTTCCACTACACATAAGGGACATAACTGGCCGACCCCTCACAGTGTTCAAGAGAGAACTATCAACATCAGAGGCCCGAGACTGTTCAACACGCTTCCACTACACATAAGGGACATAACTGGCCGACCCCTCACAGTGTTCAAGAGAGAACTATCAACATCAGAGGCCCGAGACTGTTCAACACGCTTCCACTACACATAAGGGACATAACTGGCCGACCCCTCACAGTGTTCAAGAGAGAACTATCAACATCAGAGGCCCGAGACTGTTCAACACGCTTCCACTACACATAAGGGACATAACTAGCCGACCCCTCACAGTGTTCAAGAGAGAACTATCAACATCAGAGGCCCGAGACTGTTCAACACGCTTCCACTACACATAAGGGACATAACTGGCCGACCCCTCACAGTGTTCAAGAGAGAACTATCAACATCAGAGGCCCGAGACTGTTCAACACGCTTCCACTACACATAAGGCACATAACTGGCCGACCCCTCACAGTGTTCAAGAGAGAACTATCAACATCAGAGGCCCGAGACTGTTCAACACGCTTCCACTACACATAAGGGACATAACTGGCCGACCCCTCACAGTGTTCAAGAGAGAACTATCAACATCAGAGGCCCGAGACTGTTCAACACGCTTCCACTACACATAAGGGACATAACTGGCCGACCCCTCACAGTGTTCAAGAGAGAACTATCAACATCAGAGGCCCGAGACTGTTCAACACGCTTCCACTACACATAAGGCACATAACTGGCCGACCCCTCACAGTGTTCAAGAGAGAACTATCAACATCAGAGGCCCGAGACTGTTCAACACGCTTCCACTACACATAAGGGACATAACTGGCCGACCCCTCACAGTGTTCAAGAGAGAACTATCAACATCAGAGGTCCGAGACTGTTCAACACGCTTCCACTACACATAAGGGACATAACTGGCCGACCCCTCACAGTGTTCAAGAGAGAACTGGATAAGCACCTCCAAAGGATACCTGATCAACCAGGCTGTGACTCATACGTCAGGCTGCGAGCAGCCGCGTCCAACAGCCTGGTCGATCAGTCCAGCAACCAGGAGGCCTGGTCGACGACCGGGCCGCGGGGACGCTAAGCCTCGGAAGCACCTCAAGGTAACCTTACTAATAACTTAGCAATGTTCACTATGCCCCGGTGTTCTAGTAATGACTTAATAATGTTCACTATGCCCCTGTGTTCTAGTAATAACTTAATAATGTTCACTATGCCCCTGTGTTCTAGTAATAACTTAGTAATGTTCACTATGCCCCTGTGTTCTAGTAATAACTTAATAATGTTCACTATGCCCCTGTGTTCTAGTAATAACTTAATAATGTTCACTATGCCCCTGTGTTCTAGTAATGACTCAGCAATGTTCACTATGCCCCTGTGTTCTAGTAATAACTTAATAATGTTCACTATGCCCCTGTGTTCTAGTAATAACTTAATAATGTTCACTATGCCCCTGTGTTCTAGTAATAACTCAGCAATGTTCACTATGCCCCTGTGTTCTAGTAATGACTCAGCAATGTTCACTATGCCCCGGTGTTCTAGTAATGACTCAGCAATGTTCACTATGCCCCATTGTTCTAGTAATGACTCAGCAATGTTCACTATGCCCCTGTGTTCTAGTAATGACTCACCAATGTTCACTATGCCCCAGTGTTCTAGTAATGACTCACCAATGTTCACTATGCCCCGGTGTTCTAGTAATGACTCAGCAATGTTCACTATGCCCCTGTTGTCTTATAATAACTTAGATATGTCCACTATGCCCCTGTGTTCTAGTAATGACTCAGCAATGTTCACTATGCCCCGGTGTTCTAGTAATGACTCAGCAATGTTCACTATGCCCCTGTTGTCTTATAATAACTTAGATATGTCCACTATGCCCCTGTGTTCTAGTAATGACTCACCAATGTTCACTATGCCCCGGTGTTCTAGTAATGACTCAGCAATGTTCACTATGCCCCTGTGTTCTAGTAATGACTCAGCAATGTTCACTATGCCCCTGTGTTCTAGTAATGACTCAGCAATGTTCACTATGCCCCTGTGTTCTAGTAATGACTCAGCAATGTTCACTATGCCCCGGTGTTCTAGTAATAACTCAGCAATGTTCACTATGCCCCGGTGTTCTAGTAATAACTCAGCAATGTTCACTATGCCCCTGTGTTCTAGTAATGACTCAGCAATGTTCACTATGCCCCGGTGTTCTAGTAATGACTCAGCAATGTTCACTATGCCCCATTGTTCTAGTAATGACTCAGCAATGTTCACTATGCCCCTGTGTTCTAGTAATGACTCAGCAATGTTCACTATGCCCCTGTGTTCTAGTAATAACTCAGCAATGTTCACTATGCCCCAGTGTTCTAGTAATGACTCAGCAATGTTCACTATGCCCCTGTGTTCTAGTAATGACTCACCAATGTTCACTATGCCCCTGTGTTCTAGTAATGACTCACCAATGTTCACTATGCCCCTGTGTTCTAGTAATGACTCACCAATGTTCACTATGCCCCTGTGTTCTAGTAATGACTCACCAATGTTCACTATGCCCCTGTGTTCTAGTAATGACTCACCAATGTTCACTATGCCCCAGTGTTCTAGTAATGACTCACCAATGTTCACTATGCCCCTGTGTTCTAGTAATGACTCAGCAATGTTCACTATGCCCCGGTGTTCTAGTAATGACTCACCAATGTTCACTATGCCCCTGTGTTCTAGTAATGACTCAGCAATGTTCACTATGCCCCAGTGTTCTAGTAAAGACTCAGCAATGTTCACTATGCCCCGGTGTTCTAGTAATGACTCAGCAATGTTCACTATGCCCCAGTGTTCTAGTAATGACTCACCAATGTTCACTATGCCCCTGTGTTCTAGTAATGACTCAGCAATGTTCACTATGCCCCTGTGTTCTAGTAATGACTCACCAATGTTCACTATGCCCCTGTGTTCTAGTAATGACTCACCAATGTTCACTATGCCCCTGTGTTCTAGTAATGACTCACCAATGTTCACTATGCCCCAGTGTTCTAGTAATGACTCACCAATGTTCACTATGCCCCTGTGTTCTAGTAATGACTCAGCAATGTTCACTATGCCCCGGTGTTCTAGTAATGACTCACCAATGTTCACTATGCCCCTGTGTTCTAGTAATGACTCAGCAATGTTCACTATGCCCCAGTGTTCTAGTAATGACTCAGCAATGTTCACTATGCCCCGGTGTTCTAGTAATGACTCAGCAATGTTCACTATGCCCCTGTGTTCTAGTAATGACTCAGCAATGTTCACTATCTCCCGGTGTTGCCAACACTAATATTGACGCCGCTGGAAGCAAGACAATACTTCTACTGTTTGGCTGCAACACAGTGGACTCCCTAACACACTGCGTCATCCACTCTTAGTTGAGAAGGCAGTTGAAGCTGAATCACTTGTTACACCCGAGCGTTTCCTGCCTACTGACTCCTCCACTATGTTCCTCGACAGCTTTTGCACATATTTCCAGACATAAGAATGTGTCACTATTAAGCAGTCTCCGTGGTGTAGTGGTAAGACACTCGCCTGGCGTTCCGCGAGCGCTATGTCATGGGTTCGTATCCTGGCCGGGGAGGATTTACTGGGCGCAATTCCTTAACTGTAGCCTCTGTTTAACGCAACAGTAAAATGTGTACTTGGTTGTAACAACGATTCTTCGCGGCGGGGGATCGTATTCCAGGGACCATAGGATTAAGGACTTGCCCGAAACGCTACGCGTACTAGTGGCTCTACAACCATGTAACAACTCTTCTATATATCTCAAAAAAAAAAAAACTATCACCACCACCGTTGCTGCCACCTCCGCCAGTCTTGGTAAACCTTCCAATTTTGATTTTCTGGTGAAATTCCGACCTGACTATATTGTTAGCATCAGTGATATAATATCACCATGGGTTTGTCTCTTACTTCTGACTCTATCTCCAAATTTTGTGCTGCCAAAATGTCTCGCATCCTTTTGTTTAGGGTAATTATTTTCGTGGTGTTGTGTTTACAATTGTGGTTTGGATAGAAGGAAACAGAGGCAGACGCGCATCTTTTCCTGCTACGGAAGCAAGTAGTTGGATGGCAGACCCGCAATAGTGTGAACCTGGTCCAAAGTTTAGCGACAAAGGTGTTTCAACGTCCGGCAGTCCCAAGGTGTGACCCGGCACATTTCGCTAACCTGGAGGTCCAGTCCCTCTGGAACTGGGTGCCAGGAGTCGGATCATTCCTTCGACTCCGACAATTAACCCAGTAGGTGGAGGGGCTGAAGGTGTTCCTCCTGCAGGTGGGAGAGGTGCCAGTGAGCCACCATGGTGGCACTTTTCAATGGAATATTTGGATACTGACGATTAGCTTAGGTCTGCTAGTCCACCTTGTTTGGCAGGTGACGTAGGGAAGCCAGCCACAGCGCCATCATGGTGTCGAGGTGGCTGTTGAGAGACCTGAGGAGGAGGCTGGCCAGGCAGGTGAGGAGGGAACTGAGAAGGAGGAGGCTGGCCAGGCAGGTGAGGAGGGAACTGAGAACAAGGAGGTCCAGGCAGGTGAGGAGGGAACTGAGAACAAGGAGGAGGCTGGCCAGGCAGGTGAGGAGGGAACTGAGAACAAGGAGGTCCAGGCAGGTGAGGAGGGAACTGAGGAGGGAACCAGGCAGGAGGAGGAACTGGAACAAGGAGAACCAGGCAGGTGAGGAGGGAACTGAGAAGGAGGAGGCTGGCCAGGCAGGTGAGGAGGGAACTGAGAAGGAGGAGGCTGGCCAGGCAGGTGAGGAGGGAACTGAGAAGGAGGAGGCTGGCCAGGCAGGTGAGGAGGGAACTGAGAAGGAGGAGGCTGGCCAGGCAGGTGAGGAGGGAACTGAGAACAAGGAGAACCAGGCAGGTGAGGAGGGAACTGAGAACAAGGAGAACCAGGCAGGTGAGGAGGGAACTGAGAAGGAGGCTGGCCAGGCAGGTGAGGAGGGAACTGAGAACAAGGAGGTCCAGGCAGGTGAGGAGGGAACTGAGAACAAGGAGAACCAGGCAGGTGAGGAGGGAACTAAGAACAAGGAGGTCCAGGCAGGTGAGGAGGGAACTGAGAACAAGGAGGTCCAGGCAGGTGAGGAGGGAACTGAGAACAAGGAGGTCCAGGCAGGTGAGGAGAGAACTGAGAACAAGGAGGTCCAGGCAGGTGAGGGGGCTGAGGGAGGTGACATTTATAGTAACTGGGATGTCACCGACCCGTCTGAATGTACGAACGCCGACATCAGTAATGATGTCACCGATGACGATAGTGACGAGAACGATGGCATCAATATCATAATTCCATCAATAGCAGAGCAACGGAAAATTCGAGACCTCATCGTCCCTCGATTTATCGTGAGAATATGCAATATCCACCACAGCCTCACTCCTCAACAAGTCAAAAAGTTTTTTGACAAAATTCAGAAAGTCCAAAATTTTGATATGGAGTGCAGAGAGAAGTTGGGGAGGGGCGGAGTTATCATGCGCCACCAGGAGGCGCTTGTAATTTATACCGGCGGGGATGCCTTTGAGAGGGTTCTCAAGTGTGACTTCTCCGCACTAGCGGTTGAGGGCTGCACTCCCTTCGCTGTGGCGGAATACAACCCGGATCCGGACGGAATGCTGGCAAAGTACGATGGTAAGAATCACGCGATTTATGTTTCCAATGTTCCCTTCAAACTTACCCAGAAAGATGTATTTTCGCACTTCTAGAAGTTTGGCCCAATCCACCATTTTAAAATGAAGACTCATACAGACCCTCAGTCACACTGCGGTTCGGGAACAGTTACATACAGGAGCCGAAATGCGTTTTTTGCCGCACTCAAAGGGGATCACTCAGCACTGTCGCTGAATCGTCGAAAAGTCAACGTCCGAGTGTGTTATGACCCGGCGGTTGGTAACCGGCAAGATCGCCCTCCTTCTTCCGTCCACACGTCCCATACTAGATCTTAATCCTGATCCCTTCCACTTGGGCTGGACGGTAGAGCGACGGTCTAGCGTCATGCAGGTTGGCGTTCAATCCCCGACCGTCCAAGTGGTTGGGAACCGTTCCTTCCCCCTGTCCCATCCCAAGTCCTTATTCTGTCCCCTTCCAAGTGTTATACAGTCAACAGCTTGGCGTTTTCTCCTGAGATTTTTTATTGTTTTTATTTCTGTGTGTGTGTGTGTGTACGCGCCCATTTGTGCTTGCGGGGGTGAGTTCTGGCTCTTTGGTCCCGCCTTTCAACCGTCAATCAACAGGTGTACAGGTTCCTGAGTCTAATGGGCTCTTTCATATCTACACTTAAAGCTGTGTATGGAGTCATCCTCCACCACATCACTTCCTAATGCATTCCATTTGTCAACCACTCTGACACTAAAAAAGTTCTTTCTAATATATCTGTGGCTCATTTGGGCACTCAGTTTCTACCTGTGTCCCTTAGTGCGTGTGCCCTTTGTGTTAAATAGCCTGTCTTTATCTACCCTATCAATTCCTTTGAAAATCTTGAATGTGGTGATCATGTCCCCACTAACTCTTCTGTCTTCCAGCGACGTGAGGGTTAATTCCCGTAGTCTCTCCTCATAGCTCATACCTCTCAGCTCGGGTACTAGTAGTAGTAGTAGGCATCCATCAGTCTCAGGAGACTATGGAGTTGCACTCTGGTGTCGGCCTGGTCTGGAGTGGTCTCACCAGGGCACAAAGGTACTAGCCTGGTGGCAAACCTATGAACCTTTTCCAGTTTAGTCATATCTTTGACTAGATATGGACTCCATGCTGGGGCTGCATACTCCAGGATTGGCCTGACATGTGGTATGCAAAGTTCTGAATGACTCCTTACACAAGTTACTAAATGCCGTTCTTATGTTGGCCAGCCTGTCATATGCAGTTCTTATTCCTACTACTGTCCCCTCTACTACACCTTACTTTGCTCCTCACCTATCTCTTGCCTATTTGTTGCCTGCATCTACTTCCTCATCACGACGGGAGACATCTCCCGTCACGCAAGGTGCAGCCGCACCTCCACAGATCTCCAGTATCAACTCTTGATGCTGGTAATGGCTCAAAAGGGCCACCACTTACTGGCTATTCATGCCCGTGCCACCTCTTGGGTGGCTTAATCTTCATCAATCAATCAATCTTCCTCATCACAATCGACATGAGAATGGTCCAGGAGGGACCGAAACGTCGTCGTCCATTCACCTTCTAGTGTGTGAAAGCAAGATGGGAAGGGTGTGTTTGTATGGGAAGGCCTTAGCGTTTTGGGCACACCTGGGCACCCGACCTGACTCCATCACCGACGGAGACCACATCTTCTATATATATATGTATATATATACAATGGGGCCTTGACTTACGATGCTAATCCGTTCCCAGACGGATCGTAAGTCGAAGCGATTTTTCCCATAAGAAATAAAGGGATTTGAAGTAATCCGTTCCCCACCCTCCAAAATATTAACATACAAAAACATTTTATACTGAATACAATGATTTTTTTCTAACTACAATACAGTACCTAAGTTTATCTTACCTTTATGGAGGGCTCTTGATGGCATATGGAAAATGGTGATGAGGGAGGAGGAGGAGAGTTGTTACTGTCTGGAAGGGGAGTCCCTTTCCATTATCACATCAGGCAGTGATGTTTTCTCTGGGGCACTCGCTCTCCTACATTTTGCCTGAATACCACTTGGACCTGGTTGTGATTCAGTGCTTGTTTGTCTCACTACAAATTTGTCAAGAGACATTTGTTTTTCCCTTCATTTTAACATTTGTCTGTAATGATGCATCACTTTAGCACCCATAATGTCCTTTTTCTTAACCAGTATGGTGGATATCGTTGACTGAGATTTGTTGTACTGCCTAGCCAGTTCAACAACCCGCACACCATCTTCATATTTACGAATGATCTCTTGTTTCTGTTCTATGGTCATCCTTACATGGGATCTCATATGTTGAGCCTTACCACTGACTTTCCTGGGACTCATGGCGTGATATATAATAATTACTTTAATGTTCAAAATGCAAAAAATCATCACAAAAGCGAAATTTCTTATAGGCGCGATTGTCACTAAGCGGGGCAGCTGTAGTAAACTGAGGCAGGTCGGCCGCGTGACCGGGAACCACGCACTCGGTCGACCCGAAGGTGTACCAACAAATATCGTTAGTCAACGACAACATATATATATATATATATATATATATATATATATATATATATATATATATATATATATATATATATATATATATATATATATATATATATATATATATATATATATATATATATGTCGTACCTAGTAGCCAGAACACACTTCTCAGCCTACTATGCAAGGCCCGATTTGCCTAACAAGCCAAGTTTTCATGAAATATTTGTTTTTCGACTACCTAACCTAACCTAACTTTTTCGGCTACTTAACCGAACCTAACCTATAGAGATTGGTTAGGTTAGGTTAGGTAGGGTTGGTTAGGTTTGGTCATATATCTACGTTAATTTTAATTCCAATAACAAAAAATTGACTTCATACATAATGAAATGGGTAGCTTTATCATTTCATAAGAAAAAAATTAGAGAAAATATATTAGTTTAGGAAAACTTGGCTTATTAGGCAAATTGGGCCCTGCATAGTAGGCTGAGAAGTGCGTTCTGGCTACTAGGTACGACATATATATATATATATATATATATATATATATATATATATATATATATATATATATATATATATATATATATATATAAGAAAAGGCAGCATTTGCTGTATTACATAAAGAAATACTTTTACCATTCTTGGGTTAAAGGTTGCTCATGTACTTGTTGTTGAACTACACATGAAACTTATCTCTCCCCACAACCATGTTGACACTTTGGTGAAGGTTTCCAAAACGTTTTGTGTTTGCTGGGAAGGAATGCCAGTAACATAAAATAAAAATAAATATTAAAAAAAAAAAGTTAAACTGCAAGTTTTCTTCACAGTGAGGTAACTGAAGGATAAGACAGAGGGAAAAAACATTTAAAAATACTTTACTTAAAAAAAACAGAAGGAAAACAAATTACAAAACATAAAATATATCCTGGCTTGGCTCTAATACAGTGTCCAAAACAAACAAGATGAACAATCATATATACATTACGTTAATGTGCAAATAAAATATTGTGTGGGAATACTGTGAGCCAGACTGAATAACTCTGTTATCATACCAAGATATGTCAACATGTTTACTCAGTAGAGCACTCAGGAGTAATCTGAATCGTAGGGGGCTAGGTAGCTCTATATACATGACGACGGCCGAGCAGGTGGTGCTGCTAGCTTCTTTAACTATGAACCAGCTTGTTTGAGATGGCGTGAGCTCCCGAGGCGTCGCCAGGTGCCAGGAGGGTGATGGGTGTGAGGTAGGTAGACTGGTGGTATTGTCTAGACGTCTGGAAAATAGTTGTTGTTATTGTTCTTGTGGCTGCAGTGCTTGAATATATATATGTGGTATGATAGAATAGGTGATGGAGCAGGCCGAATCTCTTCCAAGAGATATGACAGCTCTCCCCCAAAGTCTGCTCCTATTGCCTATTCGACTGCAGCAGAATGTAGAATAGTAGGAGTGGATGAGTCTGCCTCGTGGACTCGTGAAAGTGCGACGACGTTGTTGGAGCATTTGATGAAGTAGATGGTAATGTTGAAGTTCTGCAGGTACAGTGCCCAGCGTAGCAGATGTTGGTTGGAGAACTGAGCCTGTTGCAGAAACTAAAGAAGAAGAGGTGCTTGTAGAAGAAGTTGAGGTAGCACTGCAGGACTCTGTATATATACACACACACACACATATATATATATATGTATATATTAGTGTATTTTGGTAGCAGTCTTTCTTGTAGACATATGTTGTTAAATATGACCGAAAAAGTAAGAATAATAATTCTAAGTAAGATTAATAATATATATATATATATATATATATACATATATATATATATATATATATATATATATATATATATATATATATATATATATATATATATATATATATATATATATATATATATATATATATATATATATATATATATATATATATATATATATATATATATATATATATCTAGAAGGGGTACCACGTCTGGTGCAAGTGTAGGCACCCATAGCCTCGGAGAAGAAAATAAAGAGTACTCAGAGAAGACCTTGTGGATCCTCACTGAACACTTTGGTATTTTCCTTTCCTATCACCCCTATTCTTTTGGTGTGTGTGTATATATATCTAGCTTTATTTGAAAATGTCATTACACAAAAAAGTTACAACATTGGTTACATGCAGGGTACAAGGCTACTTGTCACAAGTTGTATAGCTCCTCCAGCTCCTCAGATGGCAGGCAGGAACCATGGATGCAGTGAGCATTTCCTCTCTGGATTGCCACACTAAGGCGCTGAAAGAGAAAATGGGCAGCTCTAGGGTCTCCAGTTGTTTCGATTAGCTTAGACCCCAACTCCTTCAAAAAGCTAGCAGCACTTTTACCCCAGGCACCAAGTGTCTCTGAGGCAATGGGGACAAAATTGTAGTGGTGCTCAAGGTCTCTGTATTTACGTGACTTGGCTGCTTACCCGGTGATTGGCAGCTTCTCCTGCTTGTGTAGCACTGAAGTCAACATAGGTGTTGGCTAAAGTCGAAACACAAGTATAATCCCACTCCAACTGTCTACCATTCTTCCAGGGGTTCACCATGATTCTGTCTGGGCTACCGACAGGCTCATCAGAGTTGCGGGACATTAGGAAACGGGGCTCTCTCTCTGCTGGACAACCGGCTGTGGTAAGGCTTCTCTTAATAATGTCGTTAACCTCGCCGTGTCTTGCATGCCATCCTCCTGTCCTTTGGCAGAGAAGGCCATGCCGTCCGTACCTGTCGGCCTCTGCCTCGCCGCAAATACACCTGTATTTGTTGTGGATTATGGCAGCGAGGCGGAGAGCCACGCTCTATATATATATATATTTATATATATATTGTCATGCCCCGCTCACCTTGGGGGGAGATCGTGCTACTGATCCTATAACCTCACGCCGTGGGACTTCACTCCCTCCACTAGGGTATCACATATCACCCCAGGGAGTTCTCCTAGTCATGCCTCAAGACTGGTCACCACTTAACCTTGGACCCAAGGGGAAGAGAAGGCCCAGCCCACACTGCTAAGCTCAATCCTGCAGTATGTGACTCCCCCACCGGGCCTGCCCACCTATCCGTGCAGAGAATTTGCCGGACTTCCAGCCATAGCCTCACTTCTACCTCTTACCTTCTGGTCGCCAGCTGGGTAATTCTCTCAGTGTCCCCAGCAACGCCGTTAGTCCGAATATAATATATTTACAGCAGCCTAGGCTGGCACTATGTGCTGCCAGTACTAGAATTCAAATGTACAGTCGTGTTGCCAACTCAGGGTCACTCTTTAGGGAATGCCAGTACTAGTGTTCAAATCCAATGTCGTGTTGCCAACACAGGATCTCTCTCTATGTCGTGCCAGTAACAGTACAGCATAATCATATGTCATTTATCACAAAGCTCAATGAGATGGAGGTTACACCAAAAGCAGTGATAAAATAATAAAAGGTTTACTCAAAGTAAACTACAACACACGAGATACATATATGGATTTATGGAAATAATAGTAATAATGGTGACAGCAGCACTCCTCTGGTGGCCGCCGGCAGCTCGCATCAGTTGATGAATTAAAGGGATCACTGGCCCCCGTCACTGGGCGGCTTCATCAGCGCCGACCCTCGATCCTCCAGAAGCCGGCCACACGCTGTCTTCACCACTCAGTAGAATAATATATGCGTGCTGTCCCACAGCCTAATGTACTCCTATGACTTGTATGCACTCTAATAAATGCCTAAGCATAATAATAGGCCAATCTTGCCTAACAACCAAGGGAAATATGGGAGGGAAAAATGATCTACCTTAACATATCCTATCCTCAGACGCCTAGGCTCCAGTCACCGTTCGTTGGGTACTCCGTTCCTCGCGTCGTTCCTAGCGTTTCAGTAGCATCGCCGATCCATAGGCGTCGTGAAGATCCTCATCATCTGGCTCATTCCCTGAGTGAAGTTTTTGGGCATTGGCTCGTCCAGTCGTCACTGCACACGTCGTCCCCTCAAACACTCCTTCACCGAGACCACACTCAAGGATCAGGATGCACCTTCTCCCTTTTGAATTCCTAGTGGGCGTGATCCAATCACAACAGCTCTGAATGCTTTGGAGTTACATTGACGGTGAGTCACTCACTCCTCCAGCCGTTGTAACTCTCTCGACTTCTCCAAGACTATTAGCACACGGTGCTCGACGCCCTTACACCGCTAGATTAGGCTTCCTCGCACTTCCCTGAAGTACTGCAGTCCTTGTTAGTCACTATTTACTCGTCAGGCTGTGTATATCCACTTAACCCCTTAACTGCGTTGCATCCAAATATGACCATCCCCCCCCCCAGTGTGCAGGAAATAAATTCTCTGGAAAAAAATTATTTTGATTTTTTAAAGTGTCAAAAACCCTTCCCTCAGTATGGGTATGTAAAAAAAAAATCGAAACTGTGCTTACTATGGCTGCTATGGGGTCCATAAGTTGGCACGTGACGTCATCATTCCCCGTTCGCCCATGACGTACGCTCCCGGGGCCAGTAGGGTGCGCGAGTTGCCGCGAATATATTTATGTTCATTTTTTGTGCACAGTTCCAAATACATTTTATTTGGTTTTACATGCTAATCCTATGTATAATGAACACGTACACTATATTTTGGCAGTAAACACATATGCTGCACATATTTTATATGTATCATGCTAATTTATGTATATATACAATCTATTTACACACTATACACTGTCACACTCTATATACATTCACCATCAACACATTCAGAACACCTCGAGTGAGAGCAGCCACACCCAGCCAGTCTCCCTCACTCCAACATCTTACTCGCCAACATTGCTCCTCCCACCATACTGTTATTGTTCTTATTACACTATTTACACATGTTATATATACCTATCTACATGTTTTATTTACCAGAACTATGCAGGTAAGCTGGTATTGTGTCCAAACAGTACAGTGGCCACCATACACTGCATGACAAATCACACAGCAGACAGTAGACGACACTACGATTATGACGTCACCTCCCTCACCAAAATAGCTCCTCTCAACATTCTCCTGTTGCTATATACACACACTGTATGTATATATGTACATATGTGTTGGCCCATAGCGAACAACTAAGCTAGTATGGTGAGCAAAACAAGAGTGGCTGCCACACAGTGAGGCTACCTCAATTCTCGCCCTCCCTCCCTCACCAGAATTCTTCCTTCCACAATACTACGCACAACGCTAATTATAACCACAATCCTGGTCACTAATTCCTGTAAATGAATAATTGACCACACGTTTATTTTGAAAAGGAACCTAAGAAGTCATTTGAAGATTCCTAGATGGCCGAAATAATGCTGTGGTGCTGTGGCTAGCGCTGTGAACATCGTGAACAGCATTGAATCACTGATATTTGAACATTGTACCCAGTCATTATCACACTCAGGCTCTTCTATAATACTATCATGGCTAAATAATACAAGTTATATATATACTATTAGGCGATGCTGTGATCACACGCTGAACAGCAGTGCTGTGCGCTCATGCTGCGAGCGCCAAACTTGGTTGCTCACTCACTACAGAGGCTCCCACACCCGGGAATGTGGACCGCGATATTTTTTTATTAAAGATGGCGTCTGTTTACAAGAGCCCTGAGGAAGCTGATGTGAACCCCATGTAGCCGCGTATTACAATACAATACTACACTCTAAGTTGCAGAAGTGCACTCCGACTTAGAGTGACCTTCCCCCCCCCCCCCACACAAAGGACAGAGAGAGACAGTCCCGGAGCAGCGGAGGGCACCATGCCCAAACCTCCAGCACTTGTTACAGAGCCGAGGAGAAGGAATGTACTCCTGGACGGAGCACCTGGCACCAGCAAGAATGACAGAGGGTGGAAGGGTCCTACCATCAAAGGTAATCTTCACAACCCAAAGGGGTTGACGGCGACGACCACGAGGGGGGCGAGTAAACGTGTCCACCTGGAGGACAGAATGGCCCTGGGCATCGAGGATATGCCGAATATCATCGTGGCAATCCTGCAGAATCCAAATACCGGTCGCAACATGGGGCGGGAGGAGAATAGTGCCAACACTGGCATTCAACTGAGCGTTCTTTGAGACCCGAACAGGGGTCTCGCCAAGGCTGGATAAGGCAGCCAAGCGGGAAGCTGCATCCTGAGAAGGAGCAGCAACGACACGTGTACCGAGACGAGTGGGGTTGAAGGTAACAGAGGCATCCACGGAATCAACAAGATGTCGATGGAGGGAGACATCGTCAGGAAGCGCAGAATCAAGAGGGAGGAGATAAAAGTATTTGGCCCACGAAGTGGGACCAAACAAGGCTTGATAGGCATCAGAGCGGGAAGGAATCGAGCGAGTGCGGCCGTGTCGAGGACGGCGTTGAGAACCCCCAGAGAGAGAGGGGTTAAAAAGCGTAGTAATTACAGCTAGAGATTGAGCCGTGCCAGGGGACGAGGTAGTCACCACTGGGGGCATGGGGCTCGACCCAACCACAGAGGAGGGAGGGGAGCCGAGGGGAGTAGTCAGAGACCAAAGGAGGAGCAAGGTCGGGGCCCAATGCAGGGAGGCTACAGAGCCCGGTCTTCCAACACGGACTGAATCGGGGGCTTGGTCGCCCACCCCACGAGCCTGAGAAGGTAAAGGAGGAACAGAATACAACATAGGTACGAAAAAGAAACATTCATTCACGAATGTGCCCCCACACCCACCATGGAGCCACAATTAGAGGCAGGACACCCAACAAGAAGCTATCACCAATCATGCCAAGGCCCCCCCAGGGGTGCGTCGTGAGTATACGCTCCACAAACGCCACCTTAAGAACCATCAGTCCATCGAGATCGGGTTCAGCGACGAAAGGGGGGAGTGACAATAAAAGGTTCCCCCTCGCTCGAGACGTTGGGTACTACAGTTCTACGGGTGCAAGAGTATGTCTCCTCAAGCACCCGGGCGTCAAAATAGAAGAAGTCCAAAGGAATAACCAAAACAAGCAAAAGGTCGGCAGGAAACGACAAGCAGATAGGAGAAGAGGGTGGGAGGAGGGGGGAGAAAAACGAAACAGAAGGAAAAGAAAAAGTCGTTCAGCACAATTAGAGAGGACAGCAGCAGGAGCACAAGGCTACAAAAGGACAGAGGACCGTCCCAACTGAAAACTCACACCCCAGAAGTGACTCGAACCCATACTGCCAGGAGCAATGCAACTGGTATGTACACGACACCTTAATCCACTCGACCATGACGACCAGAGTGCCGGCTGGGGAGGTGGTTCAAATAGCTTCGGCTATCACCTCCTTATTGTCCGGTCGTGATGGTTGAGTGGATTAAGGTGTCCTGTACATACCAGTTGCGTTGCTCCTGGCAGTATGGGTTTGAGTCACTTCTGGGGTGTGAGTTTTGAGTTGCAGATAGTCCTGGGGACCATTCAGGCTTGTTCGCGTATATATTTATATATATATATATATATATATATATATATATATATATATATATATATATATATATATATATATATATATATATATATATATATATGTCGTACCTAGTAGCCAGAACGCACTTCTCAGTCTACTATGCAAGGCTCGATTTGCCTAATAAGCCAAGTTTTCATGAATTAATTGTTTTTCGACTACCTAACCTACCTAACCTAACCTAACCTAACTTTTTCGGCCACCTAACCTAACCTAACCTATTAAAATAGGTTAGGTTAGGTTTGGTAGGGTTGGTTAGGTTCGGTCATATATCTACGGTAATTTTAACTCCAATAAAAAAAAATTGACCTCATACATAATGAAATGGGTAGCTTTATCGTTTCATAAGAAAAAAATTAGAGAAAATAATTTAATTCAGGAAAACTTGGCTTATTAGGCAAATCGGGCCTTGCATAGTAGGCTGAGAAGTGCGTTCTGGCTACTAGGTACGACATATATATATATATATATATATATATATATATATATATATATATATATATATATATATATATATATATATATATGTGTGTGTATATCACGAAAGTAAACACGTGATTAAAAATGTGACAATGTCAGACCACGGAGGAAAAATGAAACAGGAATTTCCTTAAGTACTTTCGTATATTAATACATCTTCAGAAGGAGTCATCTTCAGAACTCCTTCTGAAGATGTATTAATATACGAAAGTACTTAAGGAAATTATTGTTTCATTTTTCCTCCGTGGTCTGACATTTTCATATATATATATATATATATATATATATATATATATATATATATATATATATATATATATATATATATATATATATATATATATATATATTGTGTTTTGGTGTGATCACTTGCAAAGACTGCAGCATACAGCCTGGTAGAGGGCAGCTCCGTGTTGCAGGGTGTCATTACTAATGATGGAGTGACGATACACTCTGCTGGAGCGATAAATGAAAGTCGAGAAAAAAACCGAGTTTCAAATCGACGTATACAATTTCGTATTAAATTATTCATACAATACTTTTAACGAGAAGTTTTTGTGTGTAGAAGAGGTAGTTTCACGTACATATATACTACTAGTGTAAATACACGCTAATACACATAACTAATACAAAATAACATGTATAACGTGTGAATAAATGTATTAATACCAACCCATTCACACACAAAACATCAACATACACATTAAAATGCTTGATCCAGCTTATTATAGACCAGTACAGCTTACCTGTCAGTAAGAACAGGCAGGGCTCAACTACCTAGTTGTATGCCCCGTCACTTACCTGTCAGTAAGAACAGGCAGGGCTCAACTAGCTAGTTGTATGCCCCGTCACTTACCTGTCAGTAAGAACAGGCAGGACTCAACTAGCTAGTTGTATGCCCCGTCACTTACCTGTCAGTAAGAACAGGCAGGGCTCAACTAGCTAGTTGTATGCCCCGTCACTTACCTGTCAGTAAGAACAGGCAGGACTCAACTAGCTAGTTGTATGCCCCGTCACTTACCTGTCAGTAAGAACAGGCAGGGCTCAACTAGCTAGCTGTATGCCCCGTCACTTACCTGTCAGTAAGAACAGGCAGGGCTCAACTACCTAGTTGTATGCCCCGTCACTTGCTTCATTGTCCCCGTTGCTTTATAATTGAACTATTCTGGTGTTAAATGCTTCGTCAAATATGGCCCTGAAGTTGTGGATGGAGGTGGCTTCCTGAAGGTCTTCAATCAGTGCTTTCAAAGAATGCAGTGCTTCTTTCACTTGTTGACGGCCCGTACAGGGTACAGGGAACAGGGAACAGGGTACAAGGAACAGGGTACAGGGTACAAGGTAATACTCGCACAGGGTACAGGGTATAGGGTAATACTCGTACAGGGTACAGGGTACAGGGTACAGGGTAATACTCGTACAGGGTACAGGGTACAGGGTAATACTCGTACAGGGTACAGGGTACAGGGTAATACTCGTACAGGGTACAGGGTACAGGGTAATACTCGTACAGGGTACAGGGTACAGGGTAATACTCGTACAGGGTACATGGTACAGGGTACAGGGTAATACTCGTACAGGGTACAGGGTACAGGGTAATACTCGTACAGGGTACAGGGTAATACTCGTACAGGGTACAGGGTACAGGGTAATACTCGTACAGGGTAATACTCGTTCAGGGTACAGGGTACAGGGTAATACTCGTACAGGGTACAGGGTACAGGGTACTACTCGTACAGGGTACAGGGTAATACTCGTACAGGGGTACAGGGTACAGGGTAATACTCGCACAGGGTACAGGGTACAGGGTAATACTCGTACAGGGTACAGGATACAGAGTAATACTCGTACAGGGTACAGGGTAATACTCGTACAGGGTACAGGGTAATACTCGTACAGGGTACAGGGTACAGGGTACAGGGTACTACTCGTACAGGGTACAGGGTAATACTCGTACAGGGTACAGGGTAATACTCGCACAGGGTACAGGGTAATACTCGTACAGGGTACAGGGTAATACTCGTACAGGGTACAGGGTACAGGATAATACTCGTACAGGGTACAGGGTAATACTCGTACAGGGTACAGGGTACTACTCGTACAGGGTACAGGGTAATACTCGTACAGGGTACAGGGTACAGGGTAATACTCATACAGGGTACAGGGTAATACTCGTACAGGGTACAGGGTACAGGGTACAGGGTAATACTCGTACAGGGTACAGGGTACAGGGTAATACTCGCACAGGGTACAGGGTACAGGGTAATACTCGTACAGGGTACAGGGTACAGGGTACAGGGTAATACTCGTACAGGGTACAGGGTACAGGGTAATACTCGCACAGGGTACAGGGTACAGGGTAATACTCGTACAGGGTACAGGGTACAGGGTAATACTCGTACAGGGTACAGGGTAATACTCGTACAGGGTACAGGGTAATACTCGTACAGGGTACAGGGTACAGGGTACTACTCGTACAGGGTACAGGGTAATACTCGTACAGGGTACAGGGTACAGGGTAATACTCGCACAGGGTACAGAGTAATACTCGTACAGGGTACAGGGTACAGGGTACAGGGTAATACTCGTACAGGGTACAGGGTACAGGGTAATACTCGTACAGGGTACAGGGTAATACTCGTACAGGGTACAGGGTACAGGGTAATACTCGTACAGGGTACAGGGTACAGGGTACAGGGTACAGGGTAATACTCGTGCAGGGTACAGGGTACAGGGTAATACTCGTACAGGGTACAGGGTACAGAGTAATACTCGTACAGGGTACAGGGTACAGGGTACAGGGTAATACTCGTACAGGGTACAGGGTACAGGGTAATACTCGTGCAGGGTACAGGGTACAGGGTAATACTCGTGCAGGGTACAGGGAACAGGGTACAGGGTACAGGGTAATACTCGTGCAGGGTACAGGGTACAGGGTAATACTCGTACAGGGTACAGGGTACAGGGTACAGGGTAATACTCGTACAGGGTACAGGGTACAGGGTACAGGGTAATACTCGTACAGGGTACAGGGTACAGGGTAATACTCGTACAGGGTACAGGGTAATACTCGTACAGGGTACAGGGTACAGGGTAATACTCGTACAGGGTACAGGGTACAGGGTACAGGGTACAGGGTAATACTCGTGCAGGGTACAGGGTACAGGGTAATACTCGTGCAGGGTACAGGGAACAGGGTACAGGGTACAGGGTAATACTCGTGCAGGGTACAGGGTACAGGGTAATACTCGTACAGGGTACAGGGTACAGGGTACAGGGTACAGGGTAATACTCGTACAGGGTACAGGGTACAGGGTACAGGGTAATACTCGTACAGGGTACAGGGTACAGGGTAATACTCGTACAGGGTACAGGGTACAGGGTACAGGGTACAAGTATTACCATACATATTCAGACTCATTTGATTTTCCACTTATGTTCTTTAGTCATAATTTGTCTCAGTTTAATTAAAGAAGCTGTCCTCAACCTTGTGTATTTCCCTAAGTATCTTGTATGCTGTTGACATATTTCCTCTCTATCTTCTCCTCTCCAATATTGTAAGGTCCAGTTACCTTTGACCTGTCCTCATAGATTAAGTCTCTTAGCTCTAGCACCAGTCTTTGTACTTTTCTCCTTGGGTTGTATGCTTCTCAAGGTGTTGATTTCAGGCCGCTGCTTCATATTCCAATATTAGTGTAACAAACGCTGTGTCGTAGTCTTTTACAGTCCTGGGGCCAGATTCACGAAGCAGTTACGCAAGCACTTACGAACCTGGGGCCAGATTCACGAAGCAGTTACGCAAGCACTTACGAACCTGGGGCCAGATTCACGAAGCAGTTACACAAGCATTTACGAACGTGAATACCTTTCCTCAATCTTTGACGGCTTTGGTTACATTTATTAAACAGTTTACAAGCATGAAAACTTGCCAATCAACTATTGTTATTGTTATAAACAGCCTCCTGGTGCTTCGGAGCTCATTAACTGTTTAATAATTGTAAACAAAGCCGCCAAAGATTGAGAAAAGATGGACAGGTTCGTAAGTGCTTGCGTAACTGCTTCGTGAATCTAGCCCCAGGTTCGTAAGTGCTTGCGTAACTGCTTCGTGAATCTGGCCCCAGGTTCGTAAGTGCTTGCGTAACTGCTTCGTGAATCTAGCCCCAGGTTCGTAAGTGCTTGCGTAACTGCTTCGTGAATCTGGCCCCAGGTTCGTAAGTGCTTGCGTAACTGCTTCGTGAATCTGGCCCCAGGTTCGTAAGTGCTTGCGTAACTGCTTCGTGAATCTAGCCCCTTTTTCGTAAGTGCTTGCGTAACTGCTTCGTGAATCTAGCCCCAGGTTCGTAAGTGCTTGCGTAACTGCTTCGTGAATCTAGTCCCAGGTTCGTAAGTGCTTGCGTAACTGCTTCGTGAATCTGGTCCCAGGTTCGTAAGTGCTTGCGTAACTGCTTCGTGAATCTAGCCCCAGGTTCGTAAGTGCTTCGTGAATCTAGCCCCAGGTTCGTAAGTGCTTCGTGAATCTAGCCCCCCTGATGTATGTTTCTAAACTACGGTTTAAAATTTCCCTGTCCCCCACATGCTGCCAGAGTCACCCTGTTTAAGGGTGCGTCCGGTGACAGTCTTGGAGTTATATTCCTGAAAATCTTTATCTCTGATTCCCGTAACTGCCTTCCCCCTTATGGTGTAGACACCCGTGGAACCGCCTACCCGCCGAAGCCATAAACTGGGTTTTAAAACATCTTCTTGAGATCTTGAGGTTATCTTGAGATGATTTCGGGGCTTTTTAGTGTCCCCGCGGATTGGCCAGTCACAGAAATAAGAAACAGTAGTGGTCCTCAGAACTGAGCTGTGGAGAACCAAACTGCTACTCATAATTTGCACAGTTGATTAAGGCAGCGTCTGGGATCCTCTCGGACATTGGTTCGAACCCTCATCACGGCCCTTGTGGACTTGTTCAAACTGTTACATTTCTACAACTCCAAGCCTCGTCTCTGACTGTGAGGCTTTGTTTTCTATCCATCAGGTACTCCCTTACCCAGTTGAGGGTAAGGCAGCTTCCCGGCTGCCCCAGGCTGCTTCTTTTTTTTTTTTTTGAGATATATACAAGAGTTGTTACATTCTTGTAGAGCCACTAGTACGCGTAGCGTTTCGGGCAAGTCCTTAATCCTATGGTCCCTGGAATACGATCCCCCGCCGCGAAGAATCGTTGTTACATCCAAGTACACATTTTACTGTTGCGTTAAACAGAGGCTACAGTTAAGGAATTGCGCCTAGTAAATCCTCCCCGGCCAGGATACGAACCCATGACATAGCGCTCGCGGAACGCCAGGCGAGTGTCTTACCACTACACCACGGAGACTGTTCTGGGTCGTAAACACAGACATTTCCTCACGAACACAATCAAATGTTTCCTGATAAGCCGGAAAAATTCAGCCTTCTTCTGCCAGTTGAACTCTAGTAACCATGTTATAAAACTCTACATTTGTCAAATTTGTCAGTCACGATTTTCCTCTTCTAATTCCTCCCCCCCCCCCCCCTCCCCTAACACTGGACGCGTGATCCTGTGGTCCCGGGTTCGATCCCGGGCACCGGCGAAAAACGATGGACAGAGTTTCTTTCACCCTGATGCTCCTGTTACCTAGCAGTAAATAGGTACCTGGGAGTTAGTCAGCTGTCACGGGCTGCTTCCTGGGGTCGCTGGGACGCTAAACCCCGAAATCATCTCGAGATAACCTCAAGACAAGAAGAATTAATAAATTATTTTATCAGGGTAAAGCGCCAAGACACTACGACTATATAGCACTAGGAGGGGGTCAGGATAAGGATTTGGGATGGGACGGTGGGAAGGAATGGTGCCCAACCGATTGAACGCTGACCTACATGAAGCGAGATCGTCGCTCTACCGTCCAGTCCAAGTAGTTAGACAAGAAGATAAGACATGAAGCGAGATCGTCGCTCTACCGTCCAGTCCAAGTAGTTAGACAAGAAGATAAGACATGAAGCGAGATCGTCGCTCTACCGTCCAGTCCAAGTAGTTAGACAAGAAGATAAGACAAGACAAGAATAAGACAAGATAAGACAAGAAGATATGAAGATAGATGCCTCTCTGTGTTAATGGTGCCAGGTATTCCTGCTCCTTCCCCCCCCCCCCCCCGGCCCATCCCAAATCCTTATCCTTATCCTGACCCCTTCCCAGTGCTATAGAGTCCTAATGGCTTGGCGCTTTCCCCTCACAACTCCTTCCCTCCTCTGCTATCGGGATAACCTCAAGATAATAGGGTTATCTTGAAGTTATCTTGAGATGATTTCGGGGCTTAGCGTCCCCGCGGCCCGGTCCTCGACCAGGCCTTCTTTTTGTTACACATCCCCAGGAAACAGCCCGTAGCAGCTGTCTAACTCCCAGGTACCTATTTAATGCTAGGTGAACAGAGGTATCATTGTGAAAGAAACTCTACTCATTTGTTTCCGCCTACATCGAGGATCGTACCCGGAACCTTAGGATTACGAATCCCAAGCGCTGTCTACTCAGCTGTCAGGTCCCTATGCTACACAATGTAGTATATTACACTTCTAAACTATCTTTTTTACCCCTCTAAAAAAGAAGCTTCAGGTTATCTTTCTTCTTATCTCTTCGTTGGTTCTGTGTTTACATCTATCCATCTATTTATCTATCTAATCTATCCACATTCCATCTTCTTGCACAGTTCTATTTTCTTTCTTTCCTTCGTTAACTTTATTTCAATAAAATCTATTTATTGTGTTATCACCATCTGTTCTATCCACCTTTTAGTCCCAGCAAGCAGTTCCTGGCACTCTGCAACCATGGTGTGTAACTCTGCAACCAGTGTGTGTGTAACTCTGCAACCAGTGTGTGTAACTCTGCAGCCAGTGTGTGTGTAACTCTACAACCAGTGTGTGAGCAACTCTGCAACCAGTGTGTGTGTAACTCTGCAACCAGTGTGTGGGCAACTCTACAACCAGTGTGTGAGCAACTCTGCAACCAGTGTGTGTGTAACTCTGCAACCAGTGTGTGTGTAACTCTACAACCAGTGTGTGAGCAACTCTGCAACCAGTGTGTGTAACTCTACAACCAGCGTGTGTGTAACTCTGCAACCAGGGTGTGGGCAACTCTGCAACCAGGGTGTGTGTAACTCTGCAACCAGGGTGTGGGCAACTCTGCAACCAGGGTGTGTGTAACTCTACAACCAGTGTGTGTAACTCAGCTCTTTCTTGACTGACGAAGCCAAGGATCTCTTGCATACAACCTTGAGAAACTAAACTTTGCTCAAAGTCTCTCTTCAAGATCATTATCATCTCTTATTTTGTATTCCTCTGCTAGTTTGGTCCATATTTCTTGATGCTTCTATATTGGAGCGGAGTCTTGAAGTGGGTAGAATATAGTTGTGCATTAATTGGACAACCATCACCAGAGAAATCTTAGCAAACAACACAGAAATCATCGATAGATACAGCGATAGCAGGCGGCTTGACGTCTGCGAGGCACTACATATCAAGAAGTCAACACCAGCAATCAACAGCCAATTAATGCACAACTATATTCTACCCATTTCAAGACTCCGCTCCAATATACAAGCATCAAGAAATATGGACCAATAGGCTTTCTACAATTACTTCCATTCAATACCCATTGTTTCGTGTTCTGTCTTGTGTTTGAATTTAATACCCATTCAATACCCATTGTTTCGTGTTCTGTCTTGTGTTAGAATTTAATACCCATTCAATACCCATTGTTTCGTGTTCTGTCTTGTGTTGGAATTTAATACCCATTGAATACCCATTGTTGAAAGTTCGTTTTTCACCTCATCCACCTCACCCAAATGTAGATATAAACCTCGAAGATGTGTAAAGCTCTATTCAGTTTCAGTTGTGTGTTTGTAAACTAAAGTCTTTGAAAATGTAATAAGTTTTACGAAACGCGCTCAAGTGTCGCGTCAGACTAGAAATAAAAATGAATTTTGGAGAATTGATCTTTGAATTACCATCAGCAGTGAAAAGAAACATAAGAAAGATAGAGAAAATTCGTGTTAGAATTATTAATCTTACTTTTTCGGTCATATTTAATAATATATGTCTACAGGAAAGACTGCTACCAAAATATACTAATATATATATATATATATATATATATATATATATATATATATATGTGTGTGTATATCACGAAAATAAACACGTGATTAAGAATGTGACAATGTCAGACCACGAAGGAAAAATGAAACAGGAAATTTCCTTAAGTACTTTCGTATATTAAATACATCTTCAGAAGGTCCAATACCCATGACCTTCTGAAGATGTATTTAATATACGAAAGTACTTAAGGAAATTTCCTGTTTCATTTTTCCTTCGTGGTCTGACATTGTCATATATATATATATATATATATATATATATATATATATATATATATATATATATATATATGTACATAGGGTTCTACAGACCAGCAAAACACTAATATCATATCAGTTCTTCACCAGATAAACTGCACTCAGCTGCTACTTAATTTTCGGCCCTCAGTCTCCGGCCTCCTCCCTGCTTGGGGCATGGTAACCTGCATATAAAAACATCCCCAAGAAGAACAATTGTCACTTTCTCACCTTACACTGTGCCACTCATGCTATGTGCACTCAAGCACTCCCTCATACATATCTTGGTGTCTATACAAGTTAGTTCTGCGTCTTGAGGCCCTCCACTAAGAACATCTGTCACTGGGTGCTCGTAATCAGGGAGGTACTCCTGCAGTCTCTTTAATATTTGCTGCTACTTTAAGTCCCACTCAATGCCTGAGAAGTTCCTCTATGCGGCGTCACCAAAAACGTGTAGCTCCACTACACCCGAAGTTCTACTCTACCACTGAAGTTCTACTCTACCACTGATGTTCTACTCTACCACTGAAGATCTACTCTATACTGTACTTGAAGTTCTACTCCACACTTGAAGTACCACCATATATAATCTTCACCAGACACGAAGCTCCTCTATGAACTTCTACCCAAACAAACCTGTAATTCCAGTTCCAAGTCAAAATAACACGTTTTCTCGAATAAAATATAAATTACATAGTGAAATATTACATAATTACATATTGAAATGTATTTTTACATATTACATTATGTAATGTAATACATTACATTACATAATGAAATATAAATTTCTCGAAAAAAATATAAATTACATATATATATATAGGGGCTAGCGGGGAGGGAGGACGTGTGGAGGAGGCTCTGTTGTTTACTGAACCATTACCTAGGGACATCCTGACGTCACCGTGCCTAGCCTTCACAGAGTGCTGTGTGAATGTCCTGGGAAGGTGCAGGAGTGGCGGAAGGTGCCTAGAGTGGGCCATCTCAACAAAAACGGATAAAAACAGGTGGGTGTGCAGTGTATGGAATACAACGGCAGTGAGGGCCACGCTGGCGCCCTCTAGGCCTCCCACGGCTAAGGTGTGGGGGAGGAGGGGGTGTTGTTGTTTGGTCGGGCGAGGGGGGGGTCACTCATGTGCCACCCAGTGTTTATAGAAATACGTTTGGGAAAGAAAAATGAAAATAAAAATCAGCAATCATGGTCAGAGCTAATAGAGCTCACAGTGTGTCGGATTACAAGTGTATGATTCATTCACCATTGTGCAGTGATATACAAGAAAATTATACCAGTGTTTAAGTGTCACCCAGACCCCCCCCCCCCCACCCTCAAGCTGAGCGAGGCCCGGTCAACCCCCACCTCCTCCCCGCCCGCCGGCCTGACCGCACCACAGTACATCCTGCCATCCCACCACCCAGCCCACCCTGCGCCTGGGTGTCTCCCACCCACCTATTCACCGCCCACACAGTGCTTGTTGCAGGGATGTGCTACCCTCCATGCACCCAGATATGGCGCAGGTCACAGCAGGCATTCAGGTTCTTCCCAAAAGGGAGGGAGACACAAGTACTCATAGGAGTGGTGAGTGTGAGGGACAGCTAGCCACCCCTCCTGCCACCACCCGTGTCCACCCCTGCCGCCACCACCCCTGTCATCCCTCCCACGCCGGCCGCCCGGGGGATGGAGGGGACTCCACCAACTAACCAGGAACCCCTCAGCCAAGAACAGGGTCCTGGGAACAGTGCACCCAGACGTGCAACCAGAGGACCCAGACCCAGAGGAACGTGTCGGGTGTGTGACGAATCTCACAGCCTTAGAAACGATGGAACCCTACGTCAACATAACAATTGTGAGGGTTCATTGACGGTTCCTGTAGAGAGAGAAGGCCCACAGGTCCCCCCGGCACCCCCACACATCCCAGCAAACTTCATGTCATCAGATGACCTCCTGGGGGCCATCAAAGCATCCACCACCAGAACTCTTCCCCACATTCCTAAAGCAGCGCGCCCATTTGCAGCAGGGAAATATACAGACCTTCTAAGGAAAGTAAATGAACGGTCTGCAAATCTTAATGCTGCGGTTACCATCAAAGCATGGCATAATTTGCTGCTGTTTGGCAATATTAGCTTAGTCGTACCTGCAAGAGGAGGCAAGTCACTAGCCTCATCAGTCACTAGGGCAATAAATAATTTCCCCAGAGCTGACAACTTGATCCCCATCCCTCCTCAACGCCAAAACCGTCGGGGAAGACCCAAGACTTCCAATGACAATTTTAAACTAGGAACACAAGTGACCAAAAAAATTGAAGAGGGCAACACAGTAGGGGCAATTAGGTTACTTACCAGCGAAGACACAATCGCCCCTAGAAATACCGCTACCGCCAACTCGCTGAGAGAGAAGCACCCTCCTAGAGTACCATGGGAACCCACTGCTCAGGACACAAATGTCCCAGACATGGGACCTCTATTCCTCCAAGCGTCAGAGGTATACAAAGCCATCATGTCATTTCCGCCAGGCTCGGCAGGGGGATACACTGGAGTAAGACCTCAGCACCTCAAGGAGATGGTAAATCCAGTTCTCGGAGAAGTTGCCGAGACACTATTGTCAGAGGTCACGAAGTTTGTCAACGACTGCCTCTCTGGGTTGATCCCAGATACAATAAAACCCTTTTTCTTTGGAGCATCCCTTTGTGCCCTCAAGAAGAAAGATGGTGGAGTCAGACCCATTGCCGTGGGTAACACACTTCGGCGCCTTGTTGCTAGGGCAGCTGTCAGAAAAATTAGCATAGACGCTGCGATGATGCTTCGACCCCATCAACTAGGTTTTGGTGTCCCCCATGGCTGTGAAGCAGCAGCTCATGCAGCACGAGCCTATATAAAGCACCTCCCAGAAAATAAGGCATTAATTAAATTAGACTTTAAAAATGCCTTCAACCAGGTAAAAAGGGATGTGGTACTGGAAGCAGTTCGAACAAGCTTTCCTTCTCTACTCCCCTTCGCCTCAGCAGGGTACAGTAGGGAATCGACGCTGCTGTTTGGGGAACATGAAGTTGTTTCTGCAGAAGGTGTCCAGCAGGGAGACCCACTTGCCCCTTTTCTTTTTTGCATGGCTGTTAAAGAGGTCACAAGCAGGTTGACCAGCGAACTCAACATCTGGTTCCTGGACGATGGCACCCTGGCAGGGACACAGGAGTCCCTGCTAGAAGATCTACAGCTGGTGAAATCTAAGGGAGAGGAGTTAGGACTCACCCTAAACTCATTAAAGTGTGAAATCATCTCATCTAGCCAACCAACCATAGATGCAGTGCGAACCATATTGCCAGGAGCCCAAGTGATCGCTCCCACCGACAGTGTGCTGCTAGGGGCACCTCTGGGCTCGAGCGCCATTGAGGTAGTCCTCGAAGAAAAGCTGAACGACCTGAGGAGGATGGAGGGAAGAATAGGGGCTTTGGACGCCCACGATGCTCTGTACCTTCTCACAAGGTGCCTGGCTTTGCCCAGACTGACCTATTTCCTAAGGTGTGCTCCCTCCTTCGACAGCCCAAAATTAACAGAATATGACACACTCCTAAGGTCAATAACCGTGAAAGTGTTAAACCTCTCCCTGCAAGATGACCAATGGGACCAAGCAACGCTCCCAGTTAGACTCGGGGGGATAGGTATTCGCAAGGCGACCCAGTTAGCATTGCCGGCATTCTTATCCTCGACCAGTGCAACAGGTGAATTAGTTAAGGAAATACTACCGGAACACCTAAGAGACTTCATTGGGATTCATGATCCCAAATTCGCGGAAGGAGCCGGTCAGTGGGACACTCTTGTCAACTCTCATCCTCGACCGACTTTTCCAAATGACTGCAAACAGTCCAAATGGGATAGCCCCATAGTGGAGAACATCGCCACATCATTGCTGGAGGCAGCTTCCAGGAAGGACAAAGCGCGTCTTCTAGCTGTGCAAGCTCCCCATGCCGGGGACTTCCTGTTGGCAGTCCCTAATTCCGCCTTGGGGACCCGCCTGGACCATCGGACCCTAAGTATTGGTGTTGCTCTGCGCCTTGCCGCCCCTATCTCCACCGAGCACCGGTGTATTTGCGGCCATGCACGGGCAGACCAATACGGCAGCCATGGTCTCATCTGTCGTAAGACACAGGGAAAGATTGCCAGACATGAAGCAGTCAATGACATCATCAAGAGAAGTTTGGCTTCAGCTGGGTGCCCAGCACAAAGGGAACCTCAGTTGTGCAGGCCTGACAACAGCCAAAAACGCCCAGATGGAGTCACCCTGCAGCCGTGGAGAGAAGGTAAACAGGTCGTGTGGGACTACACGTGTGCATCCACATTGGCTGATACCTATCTACCTTACAGCGCAGCTGAGGGAGGCGGGGCGGCCACCTTCAGGGAGACCCAGAAAACTAACAAGTACAGGGACCTAGAACGTTGTTACAGGTTCGTGCCAATAGGCTCTGAGATTCTGGGCGCCTGGGGTAAATGTGCACTTAAGTTCCTGAAGGAGCTGGGCGAGGAACTCATTGGGAAGACTAGAGACCCAAGAGCGGCCAGTTTTATGTTCCAGCGCCTCAGTGTCGCTGTTCAGAGGGGAAATGCGTGTTGTATCTTGGGTACGCACCCGACCCCCGAGGAACTGGACGAGGTCTTCGAACACTGATTGGTATATTGTTATATTGTTATATAAGTGTGTGTTTTCTGTAAACTGTAACATTGCAATAAAATCAAATAAAAAAAAAAAAAAATAATAGGGGTGGTAGGAGAGGAAAAGATTAAAGTATTCAGTGAGAATCCACAAGGTCTTCTCTGAACACTATTTATTTTCTTCTTCGAGGATGTGGGTCCCTTTAATTAAACCAGTGGTGGTACCCCTATATAAATAATTACATATATTTACACATATATTCTTCCTTCGGACGTCCCCTTCTGCTCGCCGGCCGTGGTGGGTCCTCCCCCATTCACGGACGAATCCATACTGATTTCCTCCTCCGACGGGTGTCAAAGCTTCTGACTCAGTCGCTCACTGACCTCAGGCGAGTAAGCATGTGTCACCCTTACCTCCACAATGTCCCATCATCCCTCCATATATCTAATCACTATCTTCCTGAAATCTCTAACATAGATCCACTAACGTTCTCATTGATCGATTACCGCAATCAGGATGATATGACACGTCCCACGAGGCCCCAAATATGGCGCTCACCTCAAAGTCATCCACAAATCTTCTTGGACTGACTTTAAAGGTTTCTTTCAGTCCTGACTTGAGTACATAAAGTCGCCTGGAAGGTTTCACACAGAAACTCCTTGCTCATAGTCATCCACTCAGAGGATATCTCACAGTAGGGTCCACGCAGGACCACTATGTAGGCTTCAGGCCACCCCTAACGTCATTCACGATAACAAAGAAATACCGTACACCGTCAGCGAAGCCTTCACTCCAACACTTAACCGAGAACTATAACCTTCTATCTTCCCAGGAGAGCACCGACGTACGTCTATCCTTGACGGCTGTTGCAACTCAAGTGACAGTTTACGACCTCTATAATGTCGACATCTTTTACGGGCTATTCATGCCCGTGCCACCTCCAGGTTGGTTTAATCTTAATCAATCAATCGTCGACATCTTACTCCGTGTCCACAAGATGTTTGCCCTCTGTTTTCAGTCTCTTCTGGTGCTAATTAACTGTTTGCTATGTTTACTTCCTGCCCCTGACTCCTTCCTCCGGTCAGGTGGGTAGAATATCTCTCACAAGGTAGAGCCCCCTTACTAGGACAACAGCAACAGTATAAACAACAGCAACAGTATAAACAACAACAACAGTATAAACAACAACAACAACAGTATAAACAACAGCAACAGTATAAACAACAGCAACAACAGTATAAACAACAACAACAGTATAAACAACAGCAACAACAGTATAAACAACAACAGCAACAGTATAAACAACAGCAACAGTATAAACAACAGCAACAACAGTATAAACAACAACAGCAACAGTATAAACAACAGCAACAGTATAAACAACAGCAACAGTATAAACAACAGCAACAACAGTATAAACAACAGCAACAGTATAAACAACAGCAACAACAGTATAAACAACAACAACAGTATAAACAACAGCAACAACAACAACAACAACAACAACAACAACAACAACAACAGTATAAACAACAGCAACAGTATAAACAACAACAACAACAGTATAAACAACAGCAACAGTATAAACAACAGCAACAGTATAAACAACAACAACAGTATAAACAACAACAACAGTATAAACAACAACAACAGTATAAACAACAACAACAACAACAACAGTATAAACAACAACAACAGTATAAACAACAACAACAACAGTATAAACAACAACAACAGTATAAACAACAACAACAGTATAAACAACAACAACAACAGTATAAACAACAACAACAACAACAGTATAAACAACAACAACAACAGTATAAACAACAACAACAGTATAAACAACAACAACAACAGTATAAACAACAACAACAGTATAAACAACAACAACAGTATAAACAACAACAACAGTATAAACAACAACAACAGTATAAACAACAACAACAGTATAAACAACAACAGCAACAGTATAAACAACAACAACAGTATAAACAACAACAACAGTATAAACAACAACAACAACAGTATAAACAACAACAACAGTATAAACAACAACAGCAACAGTATAAACAACAACAACAGTGTAAACAACAACAACAGTATAAACAACAACAACAACAGTATAAACAACAACAACAGTATAAACAACAACAACAGTATAAACAACAACAACAGTATAAACAACAACAACAACAGTATAAACAACAACAACAACAACAGTATAAACAACAACAACAACAGTATAAACAACAACAACAGTATAAACAACAACAACAACAGTATAAACAACAACAACAGTATAAACAACAACAACAACAGTATAAACAACAACAACAGTATAAACAACAACAACAACAGTATAAACAGCAACAGCAACAGTATAAACAACAACAACAGTATAAACAACAACAACAGTATAAACAACAGCAACAGTATAAACAACAACAACAGTATAAACAACAACAACAGTATAAACAACAACAACAGTATAAACAACAACAACAACAGTATAAACAACAACAACAGTATAAACAACAACAACAGTATAAACAACAACAACAACAACAGTATAAACAACAACAACAACAACAGTATAAACAACAACAACAGTATAAACAACAACAACAACAGTATAAACAACAACAACAACAACAGTATAAACAACAACAACAACAGTATAAACAACAACAACAGTATAAACAACAACAACAACAGTATAAACAACAACAACAGTATAAACAACAACAACAACAACAGTATAAACAACAACAACAGTATAAACAACAACAACAGTATAAACAACAACAACAGTATAAACAACAACAACAATAAACAACAACAACAACAACAACAACAACAGTATAAAACAACAACAACAACAACAGTATAAACAACAACAACAGTATAAACAACAACAACAACAGTATAAACAACAACAACAACAACAGTATAAACAACAACAACAACAGTATAAACAACAACAACAGTATAAACAACAACAACAACAGTATAAACAACAACAACAGTATAAACAACAACAACAACAGTATAAACAACAACAACAGTATAAACAACAACAACAGTATAAACAACAACAACAGTATAAACAACAACAACAACAACAGTATAAACAACAACAACAACAGTATAAACAACAACAACAACAGTATAAACAACAACAACAGTATAAACAACAACAACAGTATAAACAACAACAACAGTATAAACAACAACAGCAACAGTATAAACAACAACAACAGTATAAACAACAACAACAGTATAAACAACAACAACAACAGTATAAACAACAACAACAGTATAAACAACAGCAACAGTATAAACAACAACAACAACAGTATAAACAACAACAACAGTGTAAACAACAACAACAGTATAAACAACAGCAACAGTATAAACAACAACAACAACAGTATAAACAACAGCAACAGTATAAACAACAACAACAGTATAAACAACAACAACAGTATAAACAACAACAACAGTATAAACAACAACAACAGTATAAACAACAACAACAGTATAAACAACAACAACAATAAACAACAACACAACAACAACAGTATAAACAACAACAACAGTATAAACAACAACAACAGTATAAACAACAACAGTATAAACAACAACAACAGTATAAACAACAACAACAACAGTAACAACAACAGTATAAACAACAACAACAGTATAAACAACAACAACAGTATAAACAACAACAACAACAACAACAGTATAAACAACAACAACAGTATAAACAACAACAACAGTATAAACAACAACAACAGTATAAACAACAACAACAACAGTATAAACAACAACAACAGTATAAACAACAACAACAGTATAAACAACAACAACAGTATAAACAACAACACAACAGTATAAACAACAACAACAGTATAAACAACAACAACAACATATAAACAACAACAACAGTATAAACAACAACAACAGTATAAACAACAACAACAAACAGTATAAACAACAACAACAGTATAAACAACAACAACAGTATAAACAACAACAACAGTATAAACAACAACAACAACAGTATAAACAACAACAACAGTATAAACAACAACAACAACAGTATAAACAACAACAACAGTATAAACAACAACAACAGTATAAACAACAACAACAGTATAAACAACAACAACAACAGAATAAACAACAACAACAGTATAAACAACAACAACAGTATAAACAACAACAACAGTATAAACAACAACAACAACAGTATAAACAACAACAACAACATATAAACAACAACAACAACAGTATAAACAACAAACAACAACACAGTATAAACAACAACAACAGTATAAACAACAACAACAACAGTATAAACAACAACAACAGTATAAACAACAACAACAACAACAGTATAAACAACAACAACAGTATAAACAACAACAACAACAGTATAAACAACACAACAGTAACAACAACAACAACAGTATAAACAACAACAACAACAGTATAAACAATAAACAACAACAACAGTATAAACAACAACAACAGTATAAACAACAACAACAGTATAAACAACAACAACAGTATAAACAACAACAACAGTATAAACAACAACAACAACAGTATAAACAACAACAACAACAACAGTATAAACAACAACAACAACAGTATAAACAACAACAACAACAGTATAAACAACAACAACAGTATAAACAACAACAACAGTATAAACAACAACAACAGTACAGTATAAACAACAACAACAACAGTATAAACAACAACAACAACAACAGTATAAACAACAACAACAACAGTATAAACAACAACAACAACAGTATAAACAACAACAACAGTATAAACAACAACAACAACAGTATAAACAACAACAACAGTATAAACAACAACAACAGTATAAACAACAACAACAGTATAAACAACAACAACAACAGTATAAACAACAACAACAACAGTATAAACAACAACAACAGTATAAACAACAACAACAGTATAAACAACAACAACAGTATAAACAACAACAACAGTATAAACAACAACAACAACAGTATAAACAACAACAACAACAACAGTATAAACAACAACAACAACAGTATAAACAACAACAACAACAGTATAAACAACAACAACAGTATAAACAACAACAACAACAGTATAAACAACATCAACAGTATAAACAACAACAACAGTATAAACAACAACAACAGTATAAACAACAACAACAACAGTATAAACAACAACAACAGTATAAACAACAACAACAACAGTATAAACAACAACAACAGTATAAACAACAACAACAGTATAAACAACAACAACAGTATAAACAACAACAACAACAGTATAAACAACAGCAACAACAGTATAAACAACAACAACAACAGTATAAACAACAACAACAACAGTATAAACAACAACAACAGTATAAACAACAACAACAGTATAAACAACAACAACAGTATAAACAACAACAACAACAACAACAACAGTATAAACAACAACAACAGTATAAACAACAACAACAGTATAAACAGCAGCAACAGTATAAACAACAACAACAACAGTATAAACAACAACAACAGTATAAACAACAACAACAACAGTATAAACAACAACAACAACAGTATAAACAACAACAACAGTATAAACAACAACAACAGTATAAACAACAACAACAACAGTATAAACAACAACAACAGTATAAACAACAACAACAACAACAGTATAAACAACAACAACAGTATAAACAACAACAACAACAGTATAAACAACAACAACAGTATAAACAACAACAACAGTATAAACAACAACAACAACAGTATAAACAACAACAACAGTATAAACAACAACAACAGTATAAACAACAGCAACAATATATACAACAACAACAACAACAACAACAGTATAAACAACAACAACAACAATATAAACAACAACAACAATATATACAACAACAACAACAACAACAGTATAAACAACAACAACAACAACAATATAAACAACAACAACAGTATAAACAACGACAACACTTGAAGAAACAACTACACTTTAAAGAACAACAACACTGAGAGTATAAACAACAACACTGAGAGTATAAACAACAACACTGAGAGTATAAACAACAACACTGAGAGTATAAACAACAACACTGAGAGTATAAACAACAACACTGAGAGTATAAACAACAACACTGAGAGTATAAACAACAACACTGAGAGTATAAACAACAACACTGAGAGTATAAACAACAACACTGAGAGTATAAACAACAACAGTGACAGAGTAAACAAGAGCATCAGTATAACCTGAATCTGAACATGTTCACCATTGTGATCATTGCTGTCTTATATGTGCTGTCAATCTGCTGTATGGTGTCTATTAACCTTGTTTAAATTACTAATCAAGCTGTCAATGTAATCAATCAGAGCTTTAATATAACAATGTGCTTTAATATACCTACTTATCTCTCTCATCTCATTTTTCTCTTGTAATGTATCTTTATCATTTATCAATTCTGATTGAAATTACCTACTTAAAATTATCTGCTAGATTAAGGACCTGCCCGAAACGCTGTGCGTACTAGTGGCTTTACAAGATTGTAATTACTGTACTATCCAATGTATTCTCACAAACCCAATGTACCTTCTTGTATATATATAAATAAATAAATAAATAAATAAATATTAACATCAACAACACTTGAAGAAACAACTGCACTTTAAACAACAACAACACTTGAAGAAACAACTACACTTTAAACAACAACAAACAACAACACACCTCCAAGCTCTCAACAGTTCAACATTACATTAATTTAGATAAACAAAATCCTCTCTTCATTCTTTTTAATGTTTGTTGATGACCCGACGAAGCTGTTTACACTTAATTGCAAAAAAGCTTTTACGGTAATGGAATTTCCTTTCTCGCGTGACGTGCATAAATTCCTAGTGTAGTCTGTCAGTCTGTCAGGTGATCATAGTCTAAGCTCTTAGACAATCATACTATGTCAGTCTAGGCTGACAGACTGTCATGGAGTCATACTCAAGGCTGTCAGAAAGTGTATTTCTGCCAGTTCCTGTAAGTGTGAGACATATCATTATGTATCCTTTATGTATATTTATAAACTGTCGGAAAATCCGACACCATTTAATAATCATACAGATAATAGCTGTATTACCAACAAGTTACCCATAGAAAACGTAACTTGTAGTGGAATTACCATCTAAAGAAAACGGGATATCATCACCACATACCATTATAATTCACCAGCTATTCTGCTGGGAATTATTCTTAAATACATTAGTCTTTGGACTTTACCATCATAAAAACATCTTATATAAATTAACTTAATTATCAATATTAAAGTAGAGTAAATGTGACCCTTCTTTCACTTTCTGAAATCTGGACAAAGTAGGCCAGGCGTCAGAGAGGAGGAAGGAGGCAGCCATTGTTGTGTCACCTCCGAGACGTGTGGAGCAAATTCGGCTCCTATCATTCTGGACAATGTCGGCCAGTAACGTCAATTGTATGGAGTGTTAAACAGCCATTGTTATACGAGACCAGAGGCTCACACGGGAGCAAATTCGGCTCCTGTTAATTTACTTGGACGTAGTGTTATGGATACCAAAGGTGTACCATCTGTCAACACGCTGTCAACAAATCAAGTTAAGTGTTCTTTCCGAAACCCATTATTTATCATTAGTGGCCATTAATGTCATTATATAGGGTGACCCGGTTAGATCACATGGAAGCCTCAAACTAAAGGTAATTAAGCCAGGTCTTCATGTTCCATATAGTGTTTTCTCTGATATAGCTTGTCATATATAGGATTCTGGCTTCACAGCTAGCGCACTTTTGACAGGTCAAGACGAGGATGCAAGATTATGTGCACCAGTTACTGGGTGATAGAAGCTACCTCAAAGAGGATAATTTGGTGTCTACACTCTAGTTATACCTGGTGGACTAACCTGCTGTACTATAAGAGAAGGAACCTCATCAATGTATGTAGCTATTACTGTAGTTTGATTGGCTGCATATATATTAATTTAATAACCCCCCCTAATGTGTAGAGGATCGATTTGTGAGATTATGAGATTATTGCAGAAATACAGTCCACTTATCATTATACAAATTGCTATCGAAGTATATAAATTAACGTAAATATAAATTCATATAAATTAAATAAATATAAATCTCACAGGTCGGTTCCCACATAAACCTGTATGTGCTTGAACTGCATATATTAGCCTTAAGAAATGCTCTTATGCCATTTTAACCAAAATATTTAACAAAAAAATTCGTGCAATCAAATTATAAAAATTCTCAAGATATACATACAAACATATATGTATGTCTCTCTCTATAAATATAGACAGACAGACATTCAATAACTAGGAATACACACAAGGAAGTTCAAATCAAATATATATGACGATATTTGCTTTTTTTTCATACATATAAAAATAAATAGATTTTCCACAAAATTTTTATCATCATGCAATAAAAACTCAATTATTCGACAGAAGAAGGTGTGCATATGAGGAGAATATTATATATAATATACAATTATTAAATCAAATTAAATAAATTAAAAAAAAAATCTATATTCAATACTGAACATATTACAGCTGCTGATATAGTGATAGAATGCACAATAAACAGTCCTTTGCACTAATATATGCAAAATGTATACTAATATACACTAATCTTTACCAATATATGCACAAAAAATACAATGATAAAAATACGCAGTATATAAAGTACATTGTACTACTAATACAACCAAGTAGTACATTTAATTTAATTTAGTAATTTAACACAGTTAAAATTGAGTAAGTGTTATGGAATGAATGAATTATGAGATTAGAAAAGTAAGATGTAATGTTCCTGAGGTAAAAAGTATATATTGTCTTTTACAGCTAGATGAGGCCAGCCAATATTAACCACTGAAGCAATGTTCCCATTGAAAATGGTCATCACAGGTTAGGAAGTTGAACATTTAAAATTTAAACTCTTTAGAGATATTAAATTTAAACTCTTTAGAGATATTAAATTTAAACTCTTTAGAGATATACAATCATAAAAAAGGAAAAAATACTGTCATACAATCATATACCACAGTTTAAGCAGTTATACAATCATATATATCACAGATTAAGCAGTCATACAATCATATACCACAGTTTAAGCTATCATACAAACATATATATCACAGTATTAACTGCCACACAATCATACTGACAATTAACACTGTAGGTATGATTGTCTCTCAAAGTATTGAAAAAGATTAATTAACCAGGACCACACACACCAAAAATTTACACATTTACACCTGTCTTTTTCACACCAGGAGGACACATACACCAGGACCACAATGTTACCAGAGCACCATACACACCAGGACCACACAAACCAGGAGGACCACACACACCAGGACCACACACACCAGGACCACACACACCAGGAGGACCACACACACCAGGACCACACACACCAGGAGGACCACACACACCAGGACCACACACACCAGGAGGACCACACACACCAGGACCACACACACCAGGACCACACACACCAGGAGGACCACACACACCAGGACCACACACACCAGGACCACACACACCAGGACCACACACACCCAGGACCACACACACCCAGGACCACACACACACAGGACCACACACACCCAGGACCACACACACCCAGGACCACACACACCAGGACCACACACACCCAGGACCACACACACCAGGACCACACACACACACAGGAGGACCACACACACCAGGACCACCACACACACCAGGACACACACACACCAGGACCACACACACACAGGAGGACCACACCACACACACCAGGACCACACACACCAGGACCACACACACCAGGACCACACACACCAGGACCACACACACCAGGACCACACACACCAGGACCACACACACCAGGACCACACACACCAGGACACACACACAGGAGGACCACACACACCAGGACCACACACACCAGGACCACACACACCAGGAGGACCACACACACCAGGACCACACACACCAGGACCACACACACCAGGACCACACACACCACCAGGACCACACACACCAGGACCCACACACACCAGAGGACCACACACACCAGGACCACACACACCAGGAGGACCACACACACCAGGACCACACACACCAGGAGGACCACACACACCAGGACCACACACACCAGGACCACACACACCAGGACCACACACACCAGGAGGACCACACACACCAGGACCACACACACCAGGACCACACACACCAGGACCACACACACCAGGACCACACACACCAGGACCACACACACCAGGAGGACCACACACACACACACCAGGACCACACACACCAGGACCACACACACCAGGACCACACACACCAGGACCCACACACAGGAGGACCACACACACCAGGACCACACACACCAGGACCACACACACCAGGACCACACACACCAGGACCACACACACCAGGACCACACACACCAGGACCACACACACCAGGACCACACACAGGACCACACACCAGGACACACACACCAGGACCACACACACCAGGAGGACCACACACACCAGGACCACACACACCAGGACCACACACACCAGGACCACACACACCAGGACCCACACACACCAGGACCACACACACCAGGACCACCACACACACCAGGACCACACACAGGAGGACCACACACACCAGGACCACACACACCAGGAGGACCACACACACCAGGACACACACACCAGGACCACACACACCAGGAGGACCACACACACCAGGACCACACACACCAGGAGGACCACACACACCAGGAGGACCACACACCACCACACCAGGACCACACACACCAGGACCACCACACACACCAGGACCACACACACAGGAGGACACACACACAGGACCACACACACCAGGACCACACACACCAGGACCACACACACACACCAGGACCACACACACCAGGACCACACCAGGACCACACACACCACCAGGACCACACACACCAGGACCACACACACACCACCAGGACCACACACCAGGACCACACACACAGGAGGACACACACACACACACACCAGGACCACACACACCAGGACCACACACACCAGGACCACACACACCAGGACCACACACACCAGGACCACACACACCAGGAGGACCACACACACCAGGACCACACACACCAGGACCACACACACCAGGACCACACCACACACACCAGGACCACCACACACCACACACACCAGGAGGACACACACCAGGACACCACACCAGGACCACACACACCAGGACCACACACACCAGGACCACACACACCAGGAGGACCACACACACCAGGAGGACCACACACACCAGGACCACACACACCAGGAGGACCACACACCAGGAGGACACACACACCCAGGACCACACACACCAGGACCACACACACCACACCCAGGACCACACACACCCAGGACCACACACACCCAGGACCACACACACCCAGGACCACACACACACCAGGAGGACCACACACACCAGGAGGACCACACACCAGGACCACACACACCAGGAGGACCACACACACCACCACACACACCAGACCACACACAGGAGGACCACAGGAGGACCACACACACCAGGAGGACCACACACACCAGGACACACACACCAGGAGGACCACACACACCAGGAGGACCACACACACCAGGACCACACACACACAGGAGGACACACACACACACACACCAGGACCACACACACCAGGACCACACACACCACCAGGACCACACACACACCAGGACCACACACACCAGGAGGACACACACACCAGGACCACACACACCAGGAGGACACACACACCAGGACCACACACACCAGGACCACACACACCAGGACCACACACACCAGGACCACACACACCAGGAGGACCACACACACCAGGACCACACACACCAGGAGGACCACACACACCAGGAGGACCACACACACCAGGACCACACACACCAGGAGGACCACACACACCAGGAGGACCACACACACCAGGAGGACACACACACCAGGACCACACACACCAGGAGGACCACACACACCAGGAGGACCACACACACCAGGACCACACACACCAGGACCACACACACCAGGAGGACCACACACACACACACCAGGACCACACACACCAGGAGGACCACACACACCAGGACCACACACACCACACACACCAGGAGGACCACACACACCAGGAGGACCACACACACCAGGAGGACACACACCAGGAGGACCACACACACCAGGAGGACACACACCAGGAGGACCACACACACCAGGAGGACCACACACACCAGGAGGACCACACACACCAGGAGGACCACACACACCAGGAGGACCACACACACCAGGACCACACACACCAGGACACACACACCAGGAGGACCACACACACCAGGACCACACACACCAGGAGGACCACACACACCAGGACCACCACACACACCAGGAGGACACACACACAGGACACACACCAGGAGGACCACACACACCAGGAGGACCACACACACCAGGACCACACACACCAGGAGGACACACACCAGGACCACACACACCAGGAGGACCACACACACCAGGAGGACCACACACACCAGGAGGACCACACACACCAGGACCACACACACCAGGAGGACCACACACACAGGACCCACACACACCAGGACCACACACACCAGGACACACCAGGAGGAGGGACCACACACACACCACCAGGACCACACACACCAGGAGGACCACACACACCAGGAGGACCACACACACCAGGACCACACACACCAGGACCACACACACCAGGAGGACCACACACACCAGGAGGACCACACACACCAGGACCACACACACACACACCAGGACCACACACACCAGGAGGACCACACACACCCAGGAGGACCACACAGGACACACACACCAGGAGGACCACACACACCAGGACCACACACACACCAGGAGGACCACACACACCAGGAGGACCACACACAGGACACACACACCAGGACCACACACACCAGGAGGACCACACACCAGGACCACACACACCAGGAGGACCACACACACCAGGAGGACCACACACACCAGGACCACACACACCAGGACCACACACACCAGGAGGACCACACACACCAGGAGGACCACACACACCAGGAGGACACACACCAGGAGGACCACACACACCAGGAGGACCACACACACCAGGACCACACCAGGAGGACCACACACACACAGGAGGACCACACACACCAGGACCACACACACCAGGACCACACACACCAGGAGGACCACACACACCAGGACCACACACACCAGGAGGACCACACACACCAGGAGGACCACACACACCAGGAGGACACCAGGAGGACCACACACACCAGGAGGACCACACACACCAGGAGGACCACACACACCAGGAGGACCACACACCCAGGAGGACCACACACACCAGGAGGACCACACACACCAGGAGGACCACACACACCAGGAGGACCACACACACCAGGAGGACCACACACACCAGGAGGACCACACACACCAGGACCACACACACCAGGACCACACACACCAGGACCACACACACCAGGACCACACACACCAGGACCACACACACCAGGACCACACACACCAGGACCACACACACCAGGACCACACACACACCAGGAGGACCACACACACCAGGACCACACACACCAGGACCACACACACCAGGAGGACCACACACACCAGGAGGACCACACACACCAGGAGGACCACACACACCAGGAGGACCACACACACCAGGAGGACCACACACACCAGGAGGTACACACACACCAGGAGGACCACACACACCAGGAGGACCACACACACCAGGAGGACCACACACACCAGGAGGACCACACACACCAGGAGGACCACACACACCAGGACCACACACACCAGGACCACACACACCAGGACCACACACACCAGGACCACCACACACCAGGACCACACACACCAGGAGGACCACACACACCAGGACCACACACACCACACACACCAGGACCACACACACCAGGAGGACCACACACACCAGGACCACACACACCAGGACCACACACACCAGGAGGACCACACACACCAGGAGGACCACACACACACCAGGAGGACCACACACACCAGGACCACACACACCAGGACCACACACACCAGGAGGACCACACACACCAGGAGGACCACACACACCAGGAGGACCACACACACACAGGAGGACCACACACACCAGGACCACACACACACACCACACACACCAGGAGGACACACACACCAGGAGGACCACACACACCAGGACCACACACACCAGGAGGACCACACACACCAGGAGGACCACACACACCAGGAGGACCACACACACCAGGACCACACACACCAGGAGGACCACACACACCAGGAGGACCACACACACCAGGACCACACACACACAGGAGGACCACACACACCAGGAGGACCACACACACCAGGAGGACCACACACACCAGGACCACACACACACACCAGGACCACACACACCACAGGACACACACACCAGGACCACACACACACCAGGACCACACACACCAGGAGGACCACACACACCACACACCAGGACCACACACACCAGGAGGACCACACACACCAGGACCACACACACCAGGAGGACCACACACACACAGGAGGACCACACACACCAGGACCACACACACCACACCAGGACCACACACACCAGGACCACACACACCAGGAGGACCACACACACCAGGAGGACCACACACACCAGGAGGACCACACACACCAGGACCACACACACCAGGACCACACACACACAGGAGGACCACACACACCAGGAGGACCACACACACCAGGAGGACCACACACACCAGGAGTACCACACACACCAGGAGGACCACACACACCAGGAGGACCACACACACCAGGACCACACACACCAGGAGGACCACACACACACCAGGAGGACCACACACACCAGGAGGACCACACACACCAGGACCACACACACCAGGACCACACACACCAGGACCACACACACCAGGAGGACCACACACACACCAGGACCACACACACCAGGACCACACACACCAGGACCACACACACCAGGACCACACACACCAGGAGGACCACACACACCAGGAGGACCACACACACCAGGACCACACACACCAGGACCACACACACCAGGAGGACCACACACACCAGGAGGACCACACACACCAGGAGGACCACACACACCAGGAGGACCACACACACCAGGAGGACCACACACACCAGGAGGACCACACACACCAGGAGGACCACACACACCAGGAGGACCACACACACCAGGAGGACCACACACACCAGGAGGACCACACACACCAGGAGGACCACACACACCAGGAGGACCACACACACCAGGACCACACACACACCAGGAGGACCACACACACCAGGAGGACCACACACCAGGAGGACCACACACACCAGGAGGACCACACACCAGGAGGACCACACACACCAGGACCACACACATCAGGAGGACCACACCAGGACACACACCAGGACCACACACACCAGGAGGACCACACACACCAGGACCACACACACACCAGGACCACACACACCAGGAGGACCACACACACCAGGAGGACCACACACACCAGGACCACACACACCAGGAGGACCACACACACCAGGACCACACACACCAGGACCACACACACCAGGAGGACCACACACACCAGGACCACACACACACCAGGAGGACCACACACACCAGGAGGACCACACACACACCAGGACCACACACACACCAGGAGGACCACACACACACCAAGAGCACACACACCAGGAGGACCACACACACACCAGGAGGACCACACACACAGCAGGAGGACCACACACACCAGGACCACACACACACCAGGAGGACCACACACACCAGGAGGACCACACACACACCAAGGACCACACACACCAGGAGGACCACACACACACCAGGACCACACACACCAGGACCACACACACCAGGACCACACACACCAGGACCACACACACCAGGACCACACACACACCAGGACCACACACACCACCACACACACACCACACACACACCAGGACCACACACACACCAGGACCACACACACCAGGACCACACACACACACACAGGACCACACACACACCAGGAGGACCACACACACACCAGGAGGACCACACACACACCAGGAGGACCACACACACCAGGAGGGCCACACACACCAGGACCACACACACCAGGACCACACACACCAGGACCACACACACACCAGGAGGACCACACACACACCAGGACCACACACACCAGGAGGACCACACACACACCAGGAGGACCACACACACACCAGGAGGACCACACACACCAGGACCACACACACCAGGACCACACACACCAGGACCACACACACACCAGGAGGACCACACACACACCAGGAGGACCACACACACACCAGGACCACACACACACCAGGAGGACCACACACACACCAGGACCACACACACCAGGATCACACACACACCAGGACCACACACACCAGGAGGACCACACACACACCAGGAGGACCACACACACCAGGATCACACACACCAGGAGGACCACACACACCAGGAGGACCACACACACACCAGGACCACACACACCAGGAGGACCACACACCACACACACCAGGAGGACCACACACACCAGGACACACACCACACACACCAGGATCACACACACCAGGAGGACACACACACACCAGGACCACACACACCAGGACCACACACACCAGGAGGACCACACACACACCAGGACCACACACACCAGGACCACACACACGAGGACCACACACACCAGGGTGACCACACACACACCAGGACCACACACACCAGGACGACACACACCAGGACCACACACACCAGGAGGACCACACACACCAGGACCACACACACCAGGAGGACCACACACACCAGGACGACACACACCAGGACCACACACACCAGGAGGACCACACACCAGGACCACACACACCACCAGGACCACACACACCAGGACCACACACACCAGGAGGACACACACCAGGAGGACCACACACCAGGACCACACACACACCAGGAGGACCACACACACCAGGGACCACACACACACCAGGAGGACCACACACACCAGGAGGACCACACACACACCAGGAGGACCACACACACACCAGGACCCACACACACACCAGGAGGACCACACACACACCAGGACCACACACACAGGAGGACCACACACACCAGGAGGACCACACACCAGGACCACACACACACCAGGAGGACCACACACACCAGGACCACACACACCAGGAGGACCACACACACCAGGACCACACACACCAGGACCACACACACACCAGGACCACACACACCAGGAGGACCACACACACCAGGACCACACACCACACACACCAGGACCACACACACCAGGACCACACACACCAGGAGGACCACACACACCAGGACCACACACACCAGGACCACACACACCAGGACCACACACACCAGGACCACACACACACCAGGACCACACACACCAGGAGGACCACACACACCAGGACCACACACACAGGAGGACCACACACACCAGGACCACACACACCACACACACCAGGAGGACCACACACACCAGGACCACACACACACAGGACCACACACACACAGGAGGACCACACACCAGGAGGACCACACACACAGGACCACACACACACCAGGACCACACACACCAGGACCACACACACACCAGGACCACACACACACCAGGACCACACACACCAGGACCACACACACCAGGACCACACACACACACACCAGGACCACACACACCAGGAGGACCACACACACACCAGGAGGACCACACACACCAGGACCACACACACCAGGACCACACACACCAGGACCACACACACCAGGACCACACACACCAGGACCACACACACCAGGACCACACACACCAGGAGGACCACACACACCAGGACCACACACACCAGGAGGACACACACACACCAGGAGGACCACACACACCAGGACCACACACACCAGGACCACACACACCAGGACCACACACACACCAGGACCACACACACCAGGACCACACACACACCAGGACCACACACACCAGGACCACACACACACCAGGACCACACACACCAGGACCACACACACACCAGGACCACACACACCAGGAGGACCACACACACCAGGACCACACACACACCACCCACACACACACCAGGAAGACCACACACACCAGGACCACACACACCAGGAGGACCACACACACCAGGAAGACCACACACACCAGGACCACACACACACCAGGAAGACCACACACACCAGGACCACACACACCAGGAGGACCACACACACCAGGACCACACACACCAGGACCACACACACACCAGGACCACACACACCAGGAGGACCACACACACCAGGAGGACCACACACACCAGGAGGACCACACACACCAGGAGGACCACACACACCAGGACCACACACACACCAGGAAGACCACACACACCCGGAGGACCACACACACCAGGACCACACACACACCAGGAGGACCACACACACCAGGAAGACCACACACACCAGGACCACACACACCAGGAAGACCACACACACCAGGAAGACCACACACACCAGGACCACACACACCAGGACCACACACACCAGGACCACACACACCAGGAGGACCACACACACCAGGAAGACCACACACACCAGGACCACACACACCAGGAAGACCACACACACCAGGAAGACCACACACACCAGGACCACACACACCAGGAGGACCACACACACCAGGAGGACCACACACACCAGGAAGACCACACACACCAGGACCACACACACCAGGAAGACCACACACACCAGGAAGACCACACACACCAGGACCACACACACCAGGAGGACCACACACACCAGGAGGACCACACACACCAGGACCACACACACCAGGAGGACCACACACACCAGGAGGACCACACACACCAGGACCACACACACCAGGAAGACCACACACACCAGGACCACACACACCAGGAGGACCACACACACCAGGAGGACCACACACACCAGGACCACACACACCAGGAGGACCACACACACCAGGAGGACCACACACACCAGGAGGACCACACACACCAGGACCACACACACCAGGACCACACACACCAGGAGGACCACACACACCAGGACCACACACACCAGGAAGACCACACACACCAGGACCACACACACCAGGAGGACCACACACACCAGGACCACACACACCAGGAAGACCACACACACCAGGACCACACACACCAGGAAGACCACACACACCAGGAAGACCACACACACCAGGACCACACACACCAGGAGGACCACACACACCAGGAGGACCACACACACCAGGAGGACCACACACATTGAAGGAGTATAGAGGCTAGATCATAGTATTTGGCCTCTCGCAGTGTGTAGCTAGCAGGGTGCAACATAGCATAGTCATATCGCTAGCGATAGTGCGAAGATTTGGCGAAGAAACGAAAAGTGGAGCTAGGGCATCACCGGTGCATGTAAGTGTGTGACCTGACCGGGTGGGACGACCCGCCGTGGAGCTACCTGATTGTGCTGTTGAGTGGTGACTGTGATCAGTGGTACAGTGAATTAGTGAACTGTCACATAACGATACAGTGACTGACTCCAGAGCTTTGTGTTGAAAGAGAAGAACGACCTCATCAATCTACCAGCACTTAGTGAATCACCTAGTGGGAGACAACGACGGATAACCATCGTCATCATACATCGTCCTTACTCATCTGGTTGTGTGAGCGGGAGGCAGACTGGTATGTACCCCTCTCTGGTCAATTAATCAGGTGAACAGACTGAGGTAAAAGATTATCAAATTCTCGTTCAGGATATCATATATATTTAAAAATCTCAGAGTGGCTCATTTAGGCAGAGGTAACGCATAAGGGATATCTTGACACATACACGCACACAAGTGTGCACACGCTAAAATAGACACACACACGCGTGCACACACACACACACACACAATTGTCCAGTCAGGGAAAAAGGCATCTGGGATAGGACCTTACTATCCCCCCCCCCCATCTTGACCTCACCATCGGACCTGACCTGACTTAGTCGCCATCTCCCCCCCCCCCCCCCCCCCAGTCCCCCGCATCGCCCATACACACACTCTTCCCCTCCCCACTCTCCCTCTCTCCCACTCCCTCTCTCCCTCTCCCACTATCTCTCTCCTGCTCTCTCTCTCCTGCTCTCTCTCTCCTGCTCTCTCTCTCCTGCTCTCTCTCTCTCTCTCTCTCTCTCTCTCTCTCTCTCTCTCTCTCTCTCTCTCTCTCTCTCTCTCTCTCTCTCTCTCTCTCTCTCTCTCTCTCTCTCTCTCTCTCTCTCTCCCCTCCCCCCTCCCCTCCCCCCTCTCCCTCCCTCTCTTTCCTTCCCCCTCCCTCTCTTTCCTTTCCCCTCCCTCCCCCTCTCCCTCCCTCTCTTTCCTTCCCCCTCCCTCTCTGCCCACACACACACACACACACCTCACCCGCTCCCTCCCTCACCCGCTCTCTCCCTCACCCACTCTCTCCCTCTCCTCTCTCTCCCTCCCGCCTCTCTCTCCATCTCCTCCCCCCCTCCCCTTCTACTTTCTTCTCACTTCAGTGGAAGGGTCGGATAATTTATCTCTCCCTTTATCACTCCCTTTCTCTCTCTCTCTTTCTCTCTCTCTTCCTCTCTCTCTCTCTCTCCCTCCCCCATCCCAACAGGGTCAAGCATGGCAGCCAGAGGTCCCAGGGGAACAGGAAAGAGCCAAGGTGACGAGATGAAGGAAATGTTCGCCCAGTTTCTGGAGGACATCAAGAGTGAGATGCAAGAAATGATGCAGGAAATGAAGAACGAAATAAGCAACCTGAAAAGAGAGCTGACAGCAGCAAAGGAGGAGATTAGAGCCCTCAAAGAAAATGGTATCGAGGCTGAGAATCAGAAAACCACCCAGGGAGAAGGTGGTAATAGTTTTCTGGATGAGAATGCCACAATAAAAGCAACATTTGCGGAAATACTAAAAAAAAATAACTCTGAAGTAATGACTGCAGTGATGGAGGTGGCCATGAAAGCAGCCACCTCGCAGGAGGCGGCACGCTCCACTAGCCAACTGCTGGAAAGGAACAGATCAGTGGTTGCTGTGGGTATTAAGGAGCAGGAAGGATCTAATAGGACAGAGTGGAGTGACAAGGACAAAGCAGCAGTGAATGAAGTACTAAAGGCACTAGACATGGAAGGGGCTGAGCATAGCATTGAGAAGGTTTTCAGGCTAGGCCGGTACAACAAAGACCGAGACCGAATGATAAAGATAGTGTTTGCAAACGAGAACACAAAGGAGAAGATCCTATCAAGGAAGAGCTCCCTGAAAAACGTGGGAAAATTAAAAAATGTATTCCTCCAGAGAGACATGACAAGGGAGGAGAGAGCCGTGGCGGCAGAAGCAAGGAAGAGGCGCAGGGCGAGAGGGGAAAACCAGGAAGTCACAGCTCCCAACCCAACACCCCCAGAGGCGAGGGGGGAACCCACAACCAGCTACCCAGTAACACCAGAAGGGAGGACAACCCCGCCTCCCTCCTCTGCATAGAAAACCCCCTACCCCAAACCCTCCCTGCCCCCACTCAAATGTTCAGCAAAATCTCCCTCCCCCCACACCCAATCCCCACCCTTCTACCCCTCCCCTCCTCCCGAGTCCTCCCTCCCCCCCTTTCCTTCCCGTCCTCCCTCCCCTTTCACCCCATACCCTCCCTGTCCCTCCCCCTTCACTGGATCCCCCGCCCCTCATCCCAGTATCCTCTGAGACCCTGTTATCCACCTCACAGGTCCTCACACCCATGGAACAGCCTCCCCCACCAGCAGAACACTCACCAAGGAGGCGATTTGAGAAGGGACAGAAGAAAGTGAGCCTCAAAGCGATGTACACAAACATAGATGGAATTACAAATAAAGCAAATGAGCTTGGAGAACTGGTACTAGAGGAAAACCCAGACATAATAGCCCTCACAGAAACAAAGATCACGAAAACGATAACAAATGCAGTGTTCCCACAGGACTATTATGTTATGAGGAAAGAGAGGGAAGGAAGAGGTGGGGGTGGTGTAGCTCTGCTGGTAAGACAAGGCTGGGATTTTGAGGAGATGGATATTCAGGGCTGTGAAGGTTTCAGTGACTACATAGCAGGTACTGTAACAAATGGAGGGAAAAAAATTATAGTCGCAGTCATATATAATCCACCACCAAATGACAGAAGACCTAGACAGGAATATGATAGAAACAACATGGCCACCATTAACATAATAGAAAGAGCAGCTTCTGTTGCTAGCAGGAATGGATCTGGACTACTAATTATGGGAGACTTCAACCATGGGAAGATAGATTGGAAGAACAGAGACCCGCATGGAGGACCAGAAACATGGAGAGCTAAGCTGCTGGACGTGGCAACAAGAAACTTTCTAAGCCAGCACACCAAAGAACCAACAAGAATGAGAGGAGAAGATGAACCAGCAATGCTTGATTTGATATTTACCCTAAATGAATGGGATATAAGGGAAGTTAAGATGGAAGCGCCCTTGGGAATGAGTGACCACAGTGTATTGAACTTTGAGTACCTGGTAGAGCTAGGACTTATCTCCCCCCAAAAAGAACTAGGAATCAAAAGGCTGGCATACCGAAAGGGGAATTATGAACAGATGAGAAGTTTCCTAAGTGAAATACCTTGGGACACAGACCTCAGAGACAAGTCTGTACAGGGTATGATGGACTATGTTACCCAAAAGTGTCAGGAGGCAGTAAACAGGTTCATCCCGGCCCAAAGGGAAAAATCCGAGAAGCAACAGAAGAATCCATGGTATAATAGGTCATGTATGGAAGCGAAGAAACTGAACAAAAAGGCGTGGAGGAACTTCCGGAATAACAGAACACCAGAAAGCAGAGAGAGATACCAGAGAACCAGGAATGAGTACGTCAGGGTGAGAAGAGAAGCAGAGAAAAATTTTGAAAATGATATAGCAAACAAAGCCAAGACCGAACCAAAGCTACTCCACAGTCACATCAGAAGGAAAACAACAGTGAAAGAACAGGTATTGAAACTTAGAACAGGCGAGGACAGGTATACAGAGAATGACAGAGAGGTGTGTGAGGAACTCAACAAGAGGTTCCAGGAGGTCTTCACAATAGAACAGGGTGAGGTCACTGTGCTAGGAGAAAGGGAGGTAAACCAGGCGGCCTTGGAGGAGTTCGAAATTACGAGAGAGGAGGTCAAGAGACACCTGCTGGATCTGGATGTTAGAAAGGCTGTTGGTCCAGATGGGATCTCACCATGGGTACTGAAAGAGTGTGCAGAGGCACTTTGCCTGCCACTCTCCATAGTGTATAGTAAGTCACTAGAGACGGGAGACCTACCAGAAATATGGAAGACGGCGAATGTGGTCCCAATATACAAAAAGGGCGACAGACAAGAGGCACTGAACTACAGGCCAGTGTCCTTGACTTGTATACCATGCAAGGTGATGGAGAAGATCGTGAGAAAAAACCTGGTAACACATCTGGAGAGAAGGGACTTCGTGACAAATCGCCAACATGGATTCAGGGAGGGTAAATCTTGCCTTACAGGCTTGATAGAATTCTACGATCAGGTGACACAGATTAAGCAAGAAAGAGAGGGCTGGGCGGAATGCATTTTCTTGGATTGTCGGAAAACCTTTGACACAGTACCGCATAAGAGGCTGGTACATAAGCTGGAGAGACAGGCAGGTGTAGCTGGTAAGGTGCTCCAGTGGATAAGGGAGTATCTAAGCAATAGGAAGCAGAGAGTTACGGTGAGGGGTGAGACCTCCGATTGGCGTGAAGTCACCAGTGGAGTCCCACAGGGCTCTGTACTCGGTCCTATCTTGTTTCTGATATATGTAAATGATCTCCCGGAGGGTATCGATTCATTTCTCTCAATGTTTGCGGACGATGCTAAAATTATGAGAAGGATTAAAACAGAAGAGGACTGTTTGAGGCTTCAAGAAGACCTAGACAAGCTGAAGGAATGGTCGAACAAATGGTTGTTAGAGTTTAACTCAACCAACTGTAATGTAATGAAGATAGGTGTAGGGAGCAGGAGGCCAGATACAAGGTATCATCTGGGAGAGGAAATTCTTCAGGAGTCAGAGAAGGAAAAAGACTTGGGGGTTGATATCACGCCAGACCTGTCTCCTGCAGCACATATCAAGCGGATAACATCAGCGGCATATGCCAGGCTGGCCAACATACGAACGGCATTCAGAAACTTGTGAAAAGAATCATTCAGAACTTTGTATACCACATATGTCAGGCCAATCCTGGAGTATGCAGCCCCAGCATGGAGTCCATATCTAGTCAAGGATAAGACTAAACTGGAAAAGGTTCAAAGGTTTGCCACCAGACTAGTACCCGAGCTGAGAGGTATGAGCTACGAGGAGAGACTACGGGAATTAAACCTCACTTCGCTGGAAGACAGAAGAGTTAGGGGGGACATGATCACCACATTCAAGATTCTGAAGGGGATTGATAGGGTAGATAAAGACAGTCTATTTAACACAAGGGGAACACGCACAAGGGGACACAGGTGGAAACTGAGTGCCCAAATGCATACTCCAATCCTGGAGTATGCAGCCCCAGCATGGAGTCCATATCTAGTCAAGGATAAGACTAAACTGGAAAAGGTTCAAAGGTTTGCCACCAGACTAGTACCCGAGCTGAGAGGTATGAGCTACGAGGAGAGACTACGGGAATTAAACCTCACTTCGCTGGAAGACAGAAGAGTTAGGGGGGGACATGATCACCACATTCAAGATTCTGAAGGGGATTGATAGGGTAGATAAAGACAGTCTATTTAACACAAGGGGAACACGCACAAGGGGACACAGGTGGAAACTGAGTGCCCAAATGAGCCACAGAGATATTAGAAAGAACTTTTTTAGTGTCAGAGTGGTTGACAAATGGAATGCATTAGGAAGTGATGTGGTGGAGGCTGACTCCATACACAGTTTCAAGTGTAGATATGACAGAGCCCGATAGGCTCATGAATCTGTACACCTGTTGATTGACGGTTGAGAGGCGGGACCAAAGAGCCAGAGCTCAACCCCCGCAAACACAACTAGGTGAGTACAACTAGGTGAGTACACACACACACACACAGGAGGACGCACACACTCCACACCACACACACCACACACACACACCAGGACCACACACACCAGGACCACACACACCAGGACCACACACACACACTCCAGGAACCCTTCACACACCAGGACCACACACACCAGGACCACACACACCAGGACCACACACACACCTCTCCACACACACACCAGGACCACCCTCACACGCCAGGACCACACACACCAGGAGGACCACACACACCTCTCTCTCCCTCGACCACACACACCAGGACCACACACACCAGGAGGACCACACACACCTCTCCCTCCCCACACACAGAGAGGACCCTCTCTCTCTCTCCCTCCCCCCCTCTCTCTCTCTCTCTCTCTCCCCCCTCTCTCTCCCCCTCCTCTCGCCCTCCCTCTCTCTCTCCCCCCCTCTCTCTCTCCCCCCCCCTCTCTCTCCCTCCCTCTCCCCCTCTCTCCCTCCCCTCTCTCTCTCTCTCCCCTCTCTCTCTCCCTCCCCCCTCTCTCTCCCTCCCACCCTCTCTCTCTCTCCTCTCTCTCTCCCTCTCCTCCCCCCCTCTCTCTCTCTCTCTCCCTCTCTCTCTCTCTCTCTCTCTCTCTCTCTCTCTCTCTCTCTCTCTCTCTCTCTCTCTCTCTCTCTCTCTCTCTCTCTCTCTCTCTCTCTCTCTCTCTCTCTCTCTCTCTCTCTCTCTCTCTCACACACACACACTCATAGGGAAATCATGGAAGGGAGACGAACTCTGACTGCCAAACGCAGGAGGACATTCGCAACTGGAACAAACACAGAGGATGGGGTGGAACAGGAAGACTGGATGAAGGAAGTACTCCAGCAAATGCAGAATGAATTCAGTGAAGGACTGAGGGTAATGAGGGAGACAGTAGCCAACCTGCAAGATGATTTAAGGGCAGCAAAGGAGGAGATAAGATACCTAAAGGAGACTCTTCCACAATACCAGGCACAAACCGTACCCCAGGGAGATGGGAATGCTACTGTGGAGGGGACCACCACAACCCAGATCTCATTTGCTGAAATGCTTAAAAAGAGCCCTGAAGCTAGGTCTGCAGTTAAGGAAGTTGCCATGGAAGTGGCTTCCTCTCAGGAAGCAGCTAGATGTACTAGCCGGCTGATAGAGAGAAATAGAGCAGTAGTAGTAGCAGGCATTAAAGAGCAAACAGGGACCAGACCAAAGGAGCGGAGAGACAAGGACAAAAACATGGTTAAAGAGATCCTTAAAGAGGTAAGGATGGAGGGAGCTGAGGGAAATGTTGAAAAGGTTTTCAGGCTTGGAAAGTACAACAAGGACAGAGACCGAATGATAAAGGTGGTTTTCATGAGCGAAATCGCGAAAGAGGAACTGCTAGCAAGGAAGTGTTGTCTAGCAGGTGTAGAGAAGTTCAAGAAAATATTCCTGCAGAGGGATATGACAAGGAAAGAGAGAATACAGACAGCAGACGCGAGGAAGGAGCGCAGGGAGAGAGAAGGAAATCAGAGTACCACAACCCAGAACCCTACAATCCCAGAGGGAAGTGGAGAACCCTCCTCAAACAGTGCAACAGCCACAGGGATTGGGGCACCACCCCCACATTCTACCCAACAGACACCCAACCTGCCCCATCCCCTGTCAGCCCCCCACTAAGTACGCACCTAGGGCACCCTCCCCCCACCCACCCCCTCCTCCCACTCTCCCCCCTCACCCCTCTCCCCAGGACCTCCCTTCCCCCCCATCCCCCATGCCCTCCCTTCTCCCACATGCCTTCCCGTCTCTCCCACCCCCATGCCCTCCCTTCCCCCCCTCCCCCCCTAAGCCCCCCACTCTCCCCCACCCCACCTAAGTCTTCCCCTCTCCCCCACTCCCCTAAACCCTCCCCTCTTCCTCACCCACCTCAGCCCTCCCTTTTCCCCCACGCCCCCCAAGCCCTCCACCCTTTTCTCTCCCCCCAAGCCCCCCCATCTCCCCTATCCCCCACAGCCTCTCCTCCCCCCATGCTTCCCCAACCCTCCCTCTCTTACCCACCCCCTGTACCCTCCCCCTCTTATCCACCCCCTGTACCCTCCCCCTCTTATCCACCCCCTGTACCCTCCCCCTCTCTCCCCCACCACCCCAAGCCCTCCCTCCTCCACCAATCCCCCTGTGCCAGGTCCCCCCAGCTCCCACTCACCCCAGATCCCAAAGGTCCCCCCCAGAAAAGAAGCAGAAGAGAGTCAGTTTCAGGGTGATGTACTCGAACATAGATGGGATCACAAGCAAGACAAGTGAACTAAGGGAAAGAGCACAAGAAGTTAACCCAGATGTAATCGGACTCACTGAAACAAAACTCTCTGGAATCATAACGAATGCCGTGTTTCCCCAGGAGTATACAGTAATAAGGAAAGAGAGGGAAGGTAGAGGAGGAGGCGGAGTGGCCCTACTCATGAGAAGGGAATGGAGTTTTAAGGAGATGGCCATCCCGGGCTGTGAGGAGTTCAGAGACTACATAGCAGGCACCATAACAATGGGAGGACCAAGAATAGTAGTAGCAGTAATATACAACCCTCCACCAAATGACAGGAGACCCAGTCAAGAGTATGAAAACAACAACAAGGCAGTTAACACTATAATTGAGAGGGCAGCCTCTGCTGCCTGTAGAAATAGATCCCACCTGCTCATCATGGGCGACTTCAATCACGGAAAGATTGACTGGGAGAACAAGGAACCGCATGGAGGCGAGGATACGTGGAGAGCCAAACTATTGGAGGTGGTGACAAGCAACTTTTTAACCCAGCATGTCGGAGAACCCACAAGGATGAGAGGCAATGACGAACCAGCGAGACTCGACCTAGTCTTCACTCTGAACGACTCCGACATAAGAGAAATCGGTTTTGAGGACCCAGTAGGAATGAGCGACCACAGTGTACTGGTGTTTGAGTACTTGATTGAAGAAGGGTTATTGAACTCGAGGAGGGATACCGAAACCAAAAGGTTAGCATACCGAAAGGGAAACTATGAGGGGATAAGAAAATTCCTAACAGATATAGCATGGGAAACAGAGCTCAGGGGAAAGACGGCCCAAGATATGATGGATTACATCACGCAGAAGTGCAAGGACGCAGCGAACAAGTTTGTCCCAGTCCAAAAGGAAAACAGAGAAATGAAGATGAGAAACCCATGGTTTAATCAAAGATGTAGGCTAGCTAAGCAGCAAAGTAAAAGGGCATGGAGAAACTATAGGAATAACAGGACACTGGAGAGCAGAGAAAGATACCAGAATGCCAGGAATGAATATGTCAGGATGAGAAGAGAGGCAGAAAGACAATACGAAAATGACATCGCAAGCAAGGCAAAGACTCAGCCTAAATTGTTGCATAGCCACATTAGGAGAAAAACAACAGTAAAGGAACAGGTTATGAGATTAAGGATAGGGGCGGAAGGATTCACTACAAATGACAAGGAAGTGTGTGAGGAATTGAATAAGAAATTCCAGGAGGTCTTCACCTTAGAACAAGGAGAAATTCCAGAGGTAAGTGAGGGAATAGCTAACCAGGAACCACTGGAAGAGTTTGAGATTACCAGTGGGGAAGTAAGGCAGTGTTTACTAGAGTTGGACGTGACAAAGGCTATAGGCCCAGATGGAATCTCCCCTTGGGTTCTAAAGGAAGGAGCAAGAGAACTGAGCCTACCACTCTCCATAGTGTATAACAAATCACTGGCAACAGGGGAACTGCCAGATATTTGGAAAGCAGCTAACGTAGTCCCGATATACAAGAAAGGGGATAGACAGGAGGCACTGAACTACAGGCCAGTGTCCCTAACCTGCATACCATGCAAGCTGATGGAGAAGATTGTGCGAAAAAAAAACTAGTGGAGCATCTGGAGCGAAGGAACTTTGTAACACAGCATCAACATGGGTTCAGGGATGGCAGGTCCTGCCTCACAGGGTTACTTGAATTCTACGACCAGGCAACAAAAATAAGGCAAGAAAGAGAAGGGTGGGCAGGCTGCATATTTTTGGATTGTCAGAAAGCCTTTGATACAGTGCCACACAAGAGGCTAGTGCGAAAGTTGGAGATGCAGGCTGGAGTGAGAGGGAAGGTACTCCGGTGGATAGAGGAATACCTAAGCAACAGGAGACAACGAGTCTGTGTGAGGGGTGAGGTCTCAGATTGGCGAGACGTCACAAGTGGAGTCCCGCAGGGGTCAGTCCTTGGACCTATACTGTTTCTGGTATATGTAAATGATCTCCCAGAGGGTATAGATTCGTTCCTCTCAATGTTTGCCGACGATGCAAAAATTATGAGGAGGATTGAAACAGAGGATGATAGTAGGAGGCTACAAGATGACCTGGATAGACTGAGTGAATGGTCCAACAAATGGCTGTTGAAGTTCAACCCGAGTAAATGCAAAGTAATGAAACTAGGCAGTGGAAACAGGAGGCCAGGCACAGGATACAGAATAGGACATGAAGTACTTAATGAAACAGACAGAGAGAAAGATCTAGGAGTTGATATCACACCAAACCTGTCTCCTGAAGCCCACATAAAGAGAATAACGTCTGCGGCATATGCGAGGCTGGCTAACATCAGAACGGCGTTCAGGAACCTGTGTAAGGAATCATTCAGAATCTTGTACACCACATATGTAAGACCAATCCTGGAGTATGCGGCCCCAGCATGGAGCCCGTACCTTGTCAAGCACAAGACGAAGCTGGAAAAAGTCCAAAGGTATGCTACTAGACTAGTCCCAGAACTAAGAGGCATGAGTTATGAGGAAAGGCTGCGGGAAATGCACCTTACGACACTGGAAGACAGAAGAGTAAGGGGGGACATGATCACAACCTACAAAATCCTCAGGGGAATCGACCGGGTAAACAAGGATGAACTATTCAACACTGGTGGGACGCGAACAAGGGGACACAGGTGGAAGCTGAGTACCCAAATGAGCCACAGAGACGTTAGAAAGAACTTTTTCAGTGTCAGAGTAGTTAGTAAATGGAATGCATTAGGAAGTGATGTGGTGGAGGCTGACTCCATACACAGTTTCAAATGTAGATATGATAGAGCCCAATAGGCTCAGGAATCTGTACACCAGTTGATTGACGGTTGAGAGGCGGGACCAAAGAGCCACTTGTGGCTCTTTGGTCCCGCCTCTCAACCGTCAATCAACCCCCGCAAGCACAATTAGGTGAGTACAATTAGGTGAGTACACACCAGGACCACACACACCAGGAGGACCACACACACCAGGACCACACACACACCAGGACCACACACACCAGGAGGACCACACACACCAGGAGGACCACACACACCAGTAGGACCACACACACCAGGACCACACACACACCAGGACCACACACACCAGGACCACACACACCTTTACCACACACACCAGGACCACACACACCAGGACCACACACACCAGGACCGCACACACCAGGAGGACCACACACACACCAGGACCACACACACACCAGGACCACACACACCAGGAGGACCACACACACCAGGAGGACCACACACACCAGGACCACACACACCAGGAGGACCACACACACCAGGACCACACACACCAGGACCACACACACCAGGACCACACACACCAGGACCACACACACCAGGACCACACACACCAGGAGGACCACACACACCAGGACCACACACACCAGGAGGACCACACACACCAGGAGGATCACACACACCAGGAGGACCACACACACCAGGACCACACACACAAGGAAGACCACACACACCAGGACCACACACACACCAGGACCACACACACCAGGACCACACACACACCAGGACCAAACACACCAGGAGGACCACACACACCAGGACCACACACACCAGGACCACACACACACCAGGAAGACCACACACACCAGGACCACACACACCAGGAGGACCACACACACCAGGAAGACCACACACACCAGGACCACACACACACCAGGAAGACCACACACACCAGGACCACACACACCAGGAGGACCACACACACCAGGACCACACACACCAGGACCACACACACCAGGACCACACACACACCAGGACCACACACACACCAGGACCACACACACCAGGACCACACACACCAGGAGGACCACACACACACCAGGACCACACACACACCAGGACCACACACACCAGGACCACACACACCAGGAGGACCACACACACCAGGAGGACCACACACACCAGGAGGACCACACACACACCAGGACCACACACACACCAGGGGGACCACACACACCAGGACCACACACACACCAGGACCACACACACACCAGGACCACACACACACCAGGACCACACACACCAGGAGGACCACACACACCAGGAGGACCACACACACCAGGAGGACCACACACACCAGGACCACACACACACCAGGAAGACCACACACACCAGGAGGACCACACACACCAGGAGGACCACACACACCAGGAAGACCACACACACCAGGACCACACACACCAGGAGGACCACACACACCAGGAGGACCACACACACCAGGAGGACCACACACACCAGGAGGACCACACACACCAGGAGGACCACACACACCAGGAGGACCACACACACCAGGAGGACCACACACACCAGGACCACACACACCAGGAGGACCACACACACCAGGACCACACACACACCAGGACCACACACACCAGGTCCACACACACCAGGACCACACACACGAGGACCACACACACGAGGACCACACACACACCAGGACCACACACACCAGGAGGACCACACACACCAGGAGGACCAAACACACCAGGACCACACACACCAGGAGGACCACACACACCAGGACCACACACACACCAGGACCACACACACCAGGAGGACCACACACACCAGGAGGACCAAACACACCAGGACCACACACACCAGGAGGACCACACACACCAGGAGGACCACACACACCAGGAGGACCACACACACCAGGAGGACCACACATACCAGGAGGACCACACACACCAGGATCACACACACCAGGAGGACCACACACACCAGGACCACACACACACCAGGACCACACACACCAGGACCACACACACACCAGGACCACACACACCAGGAGGACCACACACACCAGGAGGACCACACACACCAGGAGGACCACACACACCAGGACCACACACACACCAGGACCACACACACCAGGACCACACACACCAGGACCACACACACCAGGACCACACACACCAGGACCACACACACCAGGACCACACACACCAGGACCACACACACCAGGAGGACCACACACACACCAGGACCACACACACACCAGGACCACACACACCAGGAGGACCACACACACCAGGAGGACCACACACACCAGGACCACACACACCAGGAGGACCACACACACCAGGAGGACCACACACACCAGGACCACACACACACCAGGACCACACACACTAGGAGGACCACACACACCAGGACCACACACACCAGGAGGATCACACACACCAGGAGGACCACACACACCAGGACCACACACACACCAGGACCACACACACCAGGACCACACACACACCAGGAGGACCACACACACCAGGACCACACACACCAGGATCACACACACCAGGACAACACACACCAGGACCACACACACCAGGACCACACACACACCAGGACCACACACACCAGGACCACACACACACCAGGACCACACACACCAGGAGGACCACACACACCAGGAGCACCACACACACCAGGAGGACCACACACACACCAGGACCACACACACACCAGGAGGACCACACACACACCAGGACCACACACACCAGGAGGACCACACACACACCAGGAGGACCACACACACCAGGAGGACCACACACACCAGGACCACACACACCAGGACCACACACACCAGGACCACACACACACCAGGACCACACACACCAGGAGGACCACACACACACCAGGAGGACCACACACACCAGGGGGACCACACACACCAGGGGGACCACACACACCAGGACCACACACACCAGGACCACACACACACCAGGACCACACACACCAGGGGGACCACACACACCAGGAGGACCACACACACACCAGGAGGACCACACACACCAGGAGGACCACACACACACCAGGAGGACCACACACACCAGGAGGACCACACACACACCAGGACCACACACACCAGGAGGACCACACACACACCAGGAGGACCACACACACCAGGAGGACCACACACACCAGGACCACACACACCAGGACCACACACACCAGGAGGACCACACACACACCAGGAGGACCACACACACCAGGAGGACCACACACACCAGGACCACACACACCAGGACCACACACACACCAGGACCACACACACACCAGGACCACACACACCAGGAGGACCACACACACCAGGAGGACCACACACACACCAGGACCACACACACCAGGGGGACCACACACACCAGGGGGACCACACACACCAGGAGGACCAAACACACCAATAATATGACAGTCAGACAGTCATATAATTAGACTGACAGACAGATCTGACAGATATAAGACTGTCATAGACTGACAGACAGATATGAGATGACGGGTGACAAATAATGACAAAGAAATGAGTGACACTATAAAATCATTTAAGTTTTTACTTAAGAAGTTACTTATTTACTTAAGAAGAACTTGACATTCTGACTGGACGTGAACAATGTGTGTGTTGAAGATGCCCAATTGTCTCGTTAAGTTTTTTTTTTTTTTTTTTTTTTTTTTTAATTTTACATGCAAGCATGTGTATAATGTACAATAAAAACAGAACAAATATAACATAGAACAAAAGTACAAAGCACACATATGTACAATGACATAGGAACAAATCAAGAGAAGACCAGCCAGAAGTGCTGACCACAAAACTAAAATGCATATACAAACGTAACACAAATATAAACACAGCGTAATACAAACATAAGGGAAACAGAGAGGCGAGAAACATACAAAACAAGTCTAACACTTCAAACACATAATGCACACATAACAAAGAGCACACCCCAACAGCCTGAAGGGCACACAAGATGACAAAGAAGCGCACACGACATCCATAACCGAACACACAAACGCACAGGAACCGCACACCCCCCCACTAGCCATACAAGAAAACCCACAATACAAACCGGAGCACGCAGGAACCGGGAAACAATACCCACCCCACTCACATACACACCCCACAACCAGGCAACACAAAATACATAGAAATCACTTGCGAGGAACCTCGTGAGAAATGTACTTCTCCGGGAAAAGATCACGCGGATATTTCGCCTTGTAAGCTTCCCAGACTTGATCTTCAAGGTCGGTAGGGTTTTTGATCCCCCGCTCTCGAGCGGGTATCATAAACTCGGGAACATCTATATCTGGCGGCATCGGCCAATGCCTAAGGTCACTGACGCAAGTCGCATAACGAGGCTGGGGAGCGCCAACCACGCCCTTCGAGGAAGCAGATGACACCGGAGAAGCGGACGAGGGTCGCCGAGCCTGCCACGCCTTCGCCATCGGAGCTGGTGCCGGACGCTGAGACGATAGCACTTCCACGGATACCGCAGGAGACACGGAAGGGACTGCAGGAAACGGAAGAGGCGGCAAGACCGCTGCCGAGGAAACGGGTAACGAGGAGGGTGCCACAGAACATCCAGAGCGAGCATCCTTTCTCAACATCACCACCAGGCCATCCCGCTCACCACCAACCACAGCAGGGGGAACCACCGCCCACGAAGAACCGGAGCCATCCGACGCAGGCAACGCACCTGAAGCAGGACCCTCGGACACCGGACCAGAAGTTGAGGCCGAAACGCCGGCACCGGCATCCTCAGGCAAGTGCACCTCCGCCACCACCGTAGTGTGCACCACATCCGGAGCCACGCCACCGTCAACGGAAGGACGACACTCGTCGAATTCGCCAACTTCAGCCCACGCAGAAGAACGCCGGGAACGCTTAGGCTCGGGCCGCACATCATCAGACCCGGAGGCAGACTCAGCGACCCGCGCAGCACCAACCGAGCGAACCGACGCACGCCGCAGCACGGCAGCCTCCTCAACCACACGGGGCACCAGGCCAGGCACAGGAGGGAATGCCGGATCCACCTCAGCTCCCAGCACAGCCGGGACAGGCACAGCAGAGGAAGAACTGGAAGACGAGGGGTCCGAGCAAACGGCAGGCGGAAGAGGCTCAGGGACACCAGCCGGAGCACTAGGCGAGGACCCAACCTCCGGAGGAGATGCGGCAACAACAGGGGGCGCAACAGGCGGAGCAACAGCTGCTACTGAGGGCACCTCCTCAGCCGAAGAGACGTCCATACCCACCGAATCATCCCCCACAGGAAGGGGCGGAAAATCCTCCTCACTGAAGAGATTCACTGGTGCAACAGGAGGCGCAGAACAGTCAGCAGCCTGATGGCCCAAAAAACCACAACGATAACACGTCCGCGGCTGACGGGCGTAAAACACCCGAACGTTGTACCCCATAAGGCGCACAGAGGACGGAATATCCGCCCGGAGTCTCATGCCCAGGGTGCGAATGTTAGACCTCACACCCTTAAGAGGACTAGAAGACACCACGTTCACTCTCACACTAACAACTGCGCCAAACCGGCCGAAATACTGCCGTAGCAGAGCCTCTGGAAACTCCAAGGGAGCCCCATGCACACTGATGTAAGTAAGTGCACCACTTCTATCCGAGAGGGTGACAGTGCCCGCACCATCCGGCAGGGGCAGTGTCCGCCCCTCGTATCGCCGGAGAAAATCGCGATACGCCACCTCCTCTGCAAACTTCACAATTGCCCTACGGGCCGTAACCAACTCGACCCCATAAATCGCAAACACAGGGACAGAGAGCATTTCACAAGCCAGGGCAATCTCCGGGTAACCAGCCCGCACAGAGAACTCTAGTCCCACAGACTGAGCCCGGACGACAGGGGGTAGAGGGACCCCCATCGTAACGCCACGTCAGCACAGGCGAGCAGAGACACACCCGCCCCCAACCAGCCGAAACGGGCAAACAACACCAACTGCTGGAGCGCCGATTCAACACGTCCGCCCCGTACCGAAGCTAGGGCCAGACCAGACAGATATGAGATGACGGGTGACAAATAATGACAAAGAAATGAGTGACACTATAAAATCATTTAAGTTTTTACTTAAGAAGTTACTTATTTACTTAAGAAGAACTTGACATTCTGACTGGACGTGAACAATGTGTGTGTTGAAGATGCCCAATTGTCTCGTTAAGTGGTTGTTATGGAGGAAGGTTAATATATAGAAATTAACTATAGTTTATAGAAATATTATATTTAGAATATAGAAATATAATCAAAGTCCTCTCTGAATACTCTGTTTTCTTCTTCGAGGCAATGGGTCCCTACAATTGCACCAGAGGTGGTACCCCTATTTATAAAAATATTATTTAGAGAATTTAGAAATATTAAATAGAGAAATATTAAATATATGAATAATAAATACAGAAATTTAAATAGAGAAATATTAAATACAGAAATATTAAATAGGGTGTCACGGTAAAATATCTATTAAGAGATTCAGCCTGCTCCATCATCACTTATGCTACCATAACACGTCTATATATTAAAGATCTGCAGCAACAGCAACAACTATTACTACTTTCCAGACGTCTAGACAACACCACCAGTCTACCTACACCACGGCCGTCACCCCCACCTCGCACCTGGGTCGCTGGGAGCTCACGCTACCCGAAACAAGTACTTTAAGAGACCCGGTTAATAGTTAAAGAAATCACCAGCGCCATCTGCACGGCCGTCATCGTGTATATATAGGGCTACGTAGCCCACTACAGTTCAGATCATTCCTGAGTGCTCTACTGAGTAGACCTGTTGACATGTCTCGGTGTGGTAACAGAACTATTCACTTTGACTCACAGTATTTCCGCACTATACGGACCGGGGAGCCGGTCGGCCGAGCGGACAGCACACTGGACTTGAGATCCTGTGGTCCTGGGTTCGATCCCAGGCACCGGCGAGAAACAATGGGCAGAGTTTCTATTACCCTATGCCCCTGTTACCTAGCAGTATAATAGGTACCTGGAAGTTAGTCAGCTGTCACGGGCTGCTTCCTGGGGGTGGATGCCTGGTCGAGGACCGGGCCGCGGGGACACTAAAAAAAAAGCCCCGAAATCATCTCAAGATAACCTGAAGATAACCATATATTATTTGCACATTAACGTAACATAAATTTGATTGTTTATCTTGTTTGTTCTGCACACTTTGTAATAGAGCCAAGCCTGAATATTTTGTTTCGTAATTTGTTTAATTTAATTTTTCTATCAAAGTAAAGTATTTTTAAATGTTTTTCCCTCTGTTGTATCCTATAGTTTACCTCACGCTGAAGACTACTTGCAGTTTACCTTTTTTTTCCCTCTTTTTTTTACTATTTTTTATTTATATGACTGGCATTCCATCGGCCCTGAGAGACTGTCATCGGCCCTGAGAGACTGTCATCGGCCCTGAGAGACTGTCATCGGCCCTGAGAGACTGTAATACCGCCTACTTTTCTCGTTCCATCGGCCCTGAGAGACTCTAATACCGCCAACTTTTCTCGTTCCATCGGCCCTGAGAGACTGTCATCGGCCCTGAGAGACTGTCATCGGCCCTGAGAGACTGTCATCGGCCCTGAGAGACTGTCATCGGCCCTGAGAGACTCTAATACCGCCTACTTTTCTCGTTCCATCGGCCCTGAGAGACTCTAATACCGCCAACTTTTCTCGTTCCATCGGCCCTGAGAGACTCTAATACCGCCAACTTTTCTCGTTCCATCGGCCCTGAGAGACTCTAATACCGCCAACTTTTCTCGTTCCATCGGCCCTGAGAGACTGTAATACCGCCTACTCTTCTCGTTCCATCGGCCCTGAGAGACTCTAATACCGCCAACTTTTCTCGTTCCATCGGCCCTGAGAGACTGTAATACCGCCAACTTTTCTCGTTCCATCGGCCCTGAGAGACTGTAATACCGCCTACTCTTCTCGTTCCATCGGCCCTGAGAGACTGTAATACCGCCAACTTTTCTCGTTCCATCGGCCCTGAGAGACTGTAATACCGCCAACTTTTCTCGTTCCATCGGCCCTGAGAGACTGTAATACCGCCAACTTTTCTCGTTCCATCGGCCCTGAGAGACTGTAATACCGCCAACTTTTCTCGTTCCATCGGCCCTGAGAGACTGTAATACCGCCAACTTTTCTCGTTCCATCGGCCCTGAGAGACTGTAATACCGCCAACTTTTCTCGTTCCATCGGCCCTGAGAGACTGTAATACCGCCAACTTTTCTCGTTCCATCGGCCCTGAGAGACTGTAATACCGCCAACTTTTCTCGTTCCATCGGCCCTGAGAGACTGTAATACCGCCAACTTTTCTCGTTCCATCGGCCCTGAGAGACTGTAATACCGCCTACTTTTCTCGTTCCATCGGCCCTGAGAGACTGTAATACCGCCAACTTTTCTCGTTCCATCGGCCCTGAGAGACTGTAATACCGCCTACTTTTCTCGTTCCATCTTTTCTCGTTCCATCGGCCCTGAGAGACTGTAATACCGCCAACTTTTCTCGTTCCATCGGCCCTGAGAGACTGTAATACCGCCATCGGCCCTGACTGTTTCTCGTTCCATCGGCCCTGAGAGACTGTAATACCGCCAACTTTTCTCGTTCCATCGGCCCTGAGAGACTGTAATACCGCCTACTCTTCTCGTTCCATCGGCCCTGAGAGACTGTAATACCGCCAACTTTTCTCGTTCCATCGGCCCTGAGAGACTGTAATACCGCCAACTTTTCTCGTTCCATCGGCCCTGAGAGACTGTAATACCGCCAACTTTTCTCGTTCCATCGGCCCTGAGAGACTGTAATACCGCCAACTTTTCTCGTTCCATCGGCCCTGAGAGACTGTAATACCGCCTACTTTTCTCGTTCCATCGGCCCTGAGAGACTGTAATACCGCCAACTTTTCTCGTTCCATCGGCCCTGAGAGACTGTAATACCGCCAACTTTTCTCGTTCCATCGGCCCTGAGAGACTGTAATACCGCCAACTTTTCTCGTTCCATCGGCCCTGAGAGACTGTAATACCGCCAACTTTTCTCGTTCCATCGGCCCTGAGAGACTGTAATACCGCCACTTTTCTCGTTCCATCTGAGAGACTGTAATACCGCCTACTCGTTCCATCGGCCCTGAGAGACTGTAATACCGCCTAGAGACTGTAATACCGCCTACTTTTCTCGTTCCATCGGCCCTGAGAGACTGTAATACCGCCAACTTTTCTCGTTCCATCGGCCCTGAGAGACTGTAATACCGCCTACTTTTCTCGTTCCATCGGCCCTGAGAGACTGTAATACCGCCTACTTTTCTCGTTCCATCGGCCCTGAGAGACTGTAATACCGCCAACTTTTCTCGTTCCATCGGCCCTGAGAGACTGTAATACCGCCAACTTTTCTCGTTCCATCGGCCCTGAGAGACTGTAATACCGCCTACTTTTCTCGTTCCATCGGCCCTGAGAGACTGTAATACCGCCAACTTTTCTCGTTCCATCGGCCCTGAGAGACTGTAATACCGCCAACTTTTCTCGTTCCATCGGCCCTGAGAGACTGTAATACCGCCAACTTTTCTCGTTCCATCGGCCCTGAGAGACTGTAATACCGCCTACTTTTCTCGTTCCATCGGCCCTGAGAGACTGTAATACCGCCTACTTTTCTCGTTCCATCGGCCCTGAGAGACTGTAATACCGCCAACTTTTCTCGTTCCATCGGCCCTGAGAGACTGTAATACCGCCAACTTTTCTCGTTCCATCGGCCCTGAGAGACTGTAATACCGCCTACTTTTCTCGTTCCATCGGCCCTGAGAGACTGTAATACCGCCAACTTTTCTCGTTCCATCGGCCCTGAGAGACTGTAATACCGCCTACTTTTCTCGTTCCATCGGCCCTGAGAGACTGTAATACCGCCTACTTTTCTCGTTCCATCGGCCCTGAGAGACTGTAATACCGCCAACTTTTCTCGTTCCATCGGCCCTGAGAGACTGTAATACCGCCAACTTTTCTCGTTCCATCGGCCCTGAGAGACTGTAATACCGCCAACTTTTCTCGTTCCATCGGCCCTGAGAGACTGTAATACCGCCTACTTTTCTCGTTCCATCGGCCCTGAGAGACTGTAATACCGCCAACTTTTCTCGTTCCATCGGCCCTGAGAGACTGTAATACCGCCAACTTTTCTCGTTCCATCGGCCCTGAGAGACTGTAATACCGCCTACTTTTCTCGTTCCATCGGCCCTGAGAGACTGTAATACCGCCAACTTTTCTCGTTCCATCGGCCCTGAGAGACTGTAATACCGCCAACTTTTCTCGTTCCATCGGCCCTGAGAGACTGTAATACCGCCTACTTTTCTCGTTCCATCGGCCCTGAGAGACTGTAATACCGCCTACTTTTCTCGTTCCATCGGCCCTGAGAGACTGTAATACCGCCTACTTTTCTCGTTCCATCGGCCCTGAGAGACTGTAATACCGCCAACTTTTCTCGTTCCATCGGCCCTGAGAGACTGTAATACCGCCAACTTTTCTCGTTCCATCGGCCCTGAGAGACTGTAATACCGCCTACTTTTCTCGTTCCATCGGCCCTGAGAGACTGTAATACCGCCAACTTTTCTCGTTCCATCGGCCCTGAGAGACTGTAATACCGCCTACTTTTCTCGTTCCATCGGCCCTGAGAGACTGTAATACCGCCTACTTTTCTCGTTCCATCGGCCCTGAGAGACTGTAATACCGCCAACTTTTCTCGTTCCATCGGCCCTGAGAGACTGTAATACCGCCAACTTTTCTCGTTCCATCGGCCCTGAGAGACTGTAATACCGCCAACTTTTCTCGTTCCATCGGCCCTGAGAGACTGTAATACCGCCTACTTTTCTCGTTCCATCGGCCCTGAGAGACTGTAATACCGCCAACTTTTCTCGTTCCATCGGCCCTGAGAGACTGTAATACCGCCTACTTTTCTCGTTCCATCGGCCCTGAGAGACTGTAATACCGCCAACTCTTCTCGTCACAAGAGAAATAATAAATATAGAAATATTAAATATAAAAAATATTAAATATATAAATATTAAATATAGAAATATTAAATATATAAATATTAAATATAGAAATATTAAATATTGAAATATATAATATTGAAATATTAAATATATAAATTATAACTTAGCATGCTCCCAGAAACAGAGGCAGTATTTTCAAGGGTGTTAAAATAATACAAGGCAGAGCTATATATATATATATATATATATATATATATATATATATATATATATATATATATATATATATATATATATATATATATATATATATATATATATATATATATATATATATATACATACATACACCTGACTTGCTTGTTTAATAAGTCAGTTGTGTGGAGCGGGGTACAAGGGGTACTGTTGGAAAATGGCTTGAATCATTAATCACTCAAGCTAATAATTCAACTTGTTCTCCTACAAAGAACGTCGCTTTTCTCTCGCATGCGTTACATACGGCCAAAAATTGTCGTACTAGAAAATGGAAGCGACTGGCGTACTGTCACGTTTTCTGTTTTAGGTCCTCTGGTAGGTTAGGATAAGGGCACCTTATATTAACCGTTTTCTTGACGTTTGGAAACCTTAGGAAGTCGGGCTGAATAATTAATATCATGAAAAACAGATATTAATAAAAAAATATATATTTTTACTGGAGGTTGATAATGTTTAACAAATTTATCCATTTCTTCCCATTATATTTTAAGTTGTTGAAAGCAGAAAGAAAATTATCAATTTGGATCTCAGAAATCACAACCCGCCAAACACACACCGAAACTACGACGTTGGTGCAACGTTCGAACAAGTTTTAACACCACCTAACCAGTTATAACAACCAATATAACAAGTTGTAACAACGTTCTAATACGTCATAAACACGTTAAGCCAAGATGTAACAACTTTATTACAAGTTGTAACAAGCGGAAAATAGAGACAGTTTCGGTTTGTGTTTCCAGGGTCAAGGCCATTAATACTGTCTCTCTCAAGAGCATCATGAGGAAGTTAGAGAAGGATATTGGGGGGGGTGGCATAGGGGGAGTGGGGGGTAGGAGGGAGGAGTTATCCTAAGGTGGATTAATGCCTGGATATTGCACAAAAAGCAGTGAGTATGGATAAATTAAGTCCAGGTGGAGAACTGTTGTAGGTGGAGTGGCTCCACAACTCCAAACAAACGTTAAATCAATCACAATAAAGACAAAATTGCTACAAGACGATCAAGACAGTTAATTTGACCAGACCACACACTAGAAGGTGAAGGGACGACGACGTTTCGAGGGTCACAATCGACTTGAGAATGGTCCAGGACGGACCGAAACGGTCGTCGTCCCTTCACCTTCTAATGTGTGGTCTGGTCAACTTACTTTAGCCACGTTATTGTGACTCATCGCCTGCAAGACAGTTAATAAAATGGCCCTAAAGACTGGGCAGAATAAACCAATTATTGCTGAAAACGTTCTAAGTTCTAAACCTGGTTCTGGGATGATCTCGGACGTAGGTTCGAATCCTCGTCACGGCCCTTGTGGAATTGTGTACCAGAGGCCTGATTCACGAAAACACATACGAACCTGTACATCTTTTCTCAATCTTTGGCGGCTTTGTTTACAATTATTAAACAGTTAATGAGCTCGGAAGCACCAGGAGGCTGTTTATAACAATAACAACAGTTGATTGGCAAGTTTTCCTGCTTGTAAACTGTTTAATAAATGTAACCAAAGCCGTCAAAGATTGAGGAAAGATGTACACGTTCGTAAGTGCTTGCGTAACTGCTTCGTGAATCTGGCCCCAGGTTCGTAAGTGCTTGCGTAACTGCTTCGTGAATCTGGCCCCAGACTCTAAGCTTAGCTCACGGCAATAGTGATAATGTAATATTGGCTCCACTTTTAAAACATTGAAATTTGAATGCACAAAAGCTCTGCAAATCGTGATTAGTAAGAAACTTAAGCAAAACATAAAAAAAAAAATCGATGTATAAGGTATGCATCGATTTTTTCAAGGTTTGGGGGGGGGTAAAACTAAACATCCCAAAATATTCAAAAAAATTATTTTTTAGAAAAAAAATTATGGGGGAGGAGGAGGATAAAGTAAATGTTAGCTAATAGAATGCTGGGGCCAGATTTACGAAGCAGTTACGCAAGCACTGACGAACCTGGGGCCAGATTTACGAAGCAGTTACGCAAGCCCTTACGAACCTGGGGCCAGATTCACGAAACAGTTACGCAAGCACTTACGAACCTGGGGCCAGATTTACGAAGCAGTTACGCAAGCACTTACGAACCTGGGGCCAGATTCACGAAACAGTTACGCAAGCACTTACGAACCTGGGGCCAGATTCACGAAGCAGTTACGCAAGCACTTACGAACCTGGGGCCAGATTCACGAAGCAGTTACGCAAGCACTTACGAACCTGGGGCCAGATTCACGAAGCAGTTACGCAAGCACTTACGAACGTGTACATCTTTCCTCAATCTTTGACGGCTTTGGTTACATTTATTAAACAGTTTACAAGCATGAAAACTTGCCAATCAACTGTTGTTATTGTTATAAACAGCCTCCTGGTGCTTCCGAGCTCATTAACTGTTTAATAATTGTAAACAAAGCCGCCAAAGATTGAGAAAAGATGGACAGGTTCGTAAGTACTTGCGTAACTGCTTCGTGAATCTGGCCCCGTCTCCATCTCCGTCTCCTTACTGTCTACCAGGCCTGTCTCCGTCTCCTTACTGTCTACCAGGCCTGTCTCCGTCTCCCTACTGTCTCCCAGGCCTGTCTCCGTCTTCTTACTGTCTACCAGGCCTGTCTCCGTCTCCTTACTGTCTCCCAGGCCTGTCTCCGTCTCCTTACTGTCTACCAGGCCTGTCTCCGTCTCCTTACTGTCTCCCAGGCCTGTCTCCGTCTCCTTTCTGTCCACCAGGCCTGTCTCCGTCTCCCTACTGTCTACCAGGCCTGTCTCCGTCTTCTTGCTGTCTACCAGGCCTGTCTCCGTCTCCTTACTGTCCACCAGGCCTGTCTCCGTCTCCTTACTGTCCACCAGGCCTGTCTCCGTCTCCTTACTGTCTCCCAGGCCTGTCTCCGTCTCCTTACTGTCCACCAGGCCTGTCTCCGTCTTCTTGCTGTCTACCAGGCCTGTCTCCGTCTCCTTACTGTCCACCAGGCCTGTCTCCGTCTCCTTACTGTCTCCCAGGCCTGTCTCCGTCTCCCTACTGTCCAATACACACTGTTGTACTCACCTAGTTTGTGCTTGCAGGGGTTGAGCTCTGGCTCTTTGGTCCCGCCTCTCAACTGTCAATATATTTGACAAAATAAAGTTTCTTTCACCCTAATGCACCTATTCGCCTTGCAGTAAATAGGTACCAGGGAGTTAGACAGCTGCTACGGGCTGCTTCCTGGAGATGTGTAACAAAAAGGAGGCCTGGTCGAGGACCGGGCCGCGGGGACGCTAAGCCACGAAATCATCTCAAGATAACCTCAAGATATCTTCCTCTTGAAGGTAGTCTATTGAGTTTTATTTAGCGTGATTGAATATTAGTGGAATTACCATTTCAAGCAAAAATAGGTGTGGAGGTACAAGGGTGGGGGGGCGGGGTTCGACCCCCCAACCACCTATGACCAGCCTCAACCCACCCCCAGCTACCCTGCAAAGTTTAGTGAGACTGGCCCCAAACATCTGGCCTTCAGCCTCGACCACACACACACACACATTCTCAATTATGGATATATAAATATATTATTTATTTCCCTGACTAAATAGCACAACGTATAATGAACCAAATGGTAATATTAAACGTATGAAGGCAGCAAACACATTGAAACTAAATAAGAACACATTACCAAGTATATCAAGAGAGCAATTACTCCTGGAACACAAGAATGATCAGTAATTGATCAATGAGAGACGAATTGGAGTAATATGTCTGAGGCGACGAAGAAAATAATCACCGGAAGAGTTTAACGACCGTGATGAGTTAACGAGGCGAAGGTCGACCTGATTGGTGGAGAGGGAGGGTGAGGGAGGGTGAGGGAGGGAGGGAGAGGGAGGGAGGGTGAGGGAGGGAGGGTGAGGGAGGGAGGGTGAGGGAGGGAGGGAGGGAAGGAGGGAGGGAGGGAGGGAGGGAGGGAGGGAAGGAGGGAGGAAGGGAGGGAGGGAGGGAGGGAGGGAGGGAGGGAGGGAGGGAGGGAGGGAGGGGAGGGAGGGAGGGAGGGAGGGAGGGAGGGAGGGAGGGAGGGAGGGAGGGAGGGAGGGAGGGAGAGGGAGGGAGGGAGGGAGGGAGGGAGGGGAGGGAGGGAGAGGAGGGAGAGGGAGAGGAGAGGAGGGAGGGAGGGAGGGAGGGAGGGAGGGAGGGAGGGAGGGAGGGAGGAGAGGGAGGGAGGGAGGGAGGGAGGGAGGGAGGGAGGGAGGGAGGGAGGGAGGGAGAGGGAGGGAGGGAGAGGAGGGAGGGAGAGGGGAGGGAGAGAGAGGGAGAGAGGAGGGAGAGAGTGAGGGAGAGAGGAAGGAAAATGAGATATATCCGGAAGAGAGTAAAGAGATAATGTGCTACTCTCTCTCCCTTCCTTCCTCCCTTCCCTTTCCCTTTCTCCCTCCTTCCTTCCCTTCATTCTTCCCTCCATCCCCCCCTCCCACCCTTCCTCCCCCCTCCAATTCCTTCCCTTATCATGTATATCACAATTCTCTTCCATATTGATAGCTTTTATTTAATGTTAGTCCTTCGGACAAGCCGCCGGCTTCCTGTCCTCGTCGAGGCCACTAGGGTTGGTGGCCTTTCAGGTAAATTCAGGTAAATATTCCAAACAGACTTCGACATTGGAATGAATAATTGCTGATGATGTTCAAATTGATTGATGTTCAGTTGATGACTGTCTTGAGTGTGTTGATGACTGTCTTGAGTGTGTTGATGACTGTCTTGAGTCTGTTGATGACTGTCTTGAGTGTGTTGATGACTGTCTTGAGTGTGTTGATGACTGTCTTGAGTCTGTTGATGACTGTCTTGAGTGTGTTGATGACTGTCTTGAGTCTGTTGATGACTGTCTTGAGTGTGTTGATGACTGTCTTGTGTGTGTTGATGACTGTCTTGAGTGTGTTGATGACTGTCTTGTGTCTGTTGATGACTGTCTTGTGTCTGTTGATGACTGTCTTGAGTCTGTTGATGACTGTCTTGAGTGTGTTGATGACTGTCTTGAGTCTGTTGATGACTGTCTTGAGTGTGTTGATGACTGTCTTGAGTCTGTTGATGACTGTCTTGAGTGTGTTGATGACTGTCTTGTGTCTGTTGATGACTGTCTTGAGTCTGTTGATGACTGTCTTGTGTCTGTTGATGACTGTCTTGTGTCTGTTGATGACTGTCTTGTGTCTGTTGATGACTGTCTTGAGTCTGTTGATGACTGTCTTGAGTCTGTTGATGACTGTCTTGTGTCTGTTGATGACTGTCTTGTGTCTGTTGATGACTGTCTTGTGTCTGTTGATGACTGTCTTGTGTCTGTTGATGACTGTCTTGTGTCTGTTGATGACTGTCTTGTGTCTGTTGATGACTGTCTTGTGTCTGTTGATGACTGTCTTGTGTCTGTTGATGACTGTCTTGAGTCTGTTGATGACTGTCTTGAGTCTGTTGATGACTGTCTTGAGTCTGTTGATGACTGTCTTGAGTGTGTTGATGACTGTCTTGAGTCTGTTGATGACTGTCTTGAGTGTGTTGATGACTGTCTTGAGTCTGTTGATGACTGTCTTGAGTCTGTTGATGACTGTCTTGTGTCTGTTGATGACTGTCTTGAGTCTGTTGATGACTGTCTTGTGTCTGTTGATGACTGTCTTGTGTCTGTTGATGACTGTCTTGTGTCTGTTGATGACTGTCTTGAGTCTGTTGATGACTGTCTTGAGTCTGTTGATGACTGTCTTGAGTCTGTTGATGACTGTCTTGTGTCTGTTGATGACTGTCTTGAGTCTGTTGATGACTGTCTTGAGTCTGTTGATGACTGTCTTGAGTCTGTTGATGACTGTCTTGAGTCTGTTGATGACTGTCTTGAGTCTGTTGATGACTGTCTTGAGTCTGTTGATGACTGTCTTGAGTCTGTTGATGACTGTCTTGAGTCTGTTGATGACTGTCTTGAGTCTGTTGATGACTGTCTTGAGTGTGTTGATGACTGTCTTGAGTGTGTTGATGACTGTCTTGAGTGTGTTGATGACTGTCTTGAGTCTGTGATGACTGTCTTGAGTGTGTTGATGACTGTCTTGAGTGTGTTGATGACTGTCTTGAGTCTGTTGATGACTGTCTTGAGTGTGTTGATGACTGTCTTGAGTCTGTTGATGACTGTCTTGAGTGTGTTGATGACTGTCTTGTGTCTGTTGATGACTGTCTTGAGTGTGTTGATGACTGTCTTGAGTGTGTTGATGACTGTCTTGAGTCTGTTGATGACTGTCTTGAGTCTGTTGATGACTGTCTTGAGTCTGTTGATGACTGTCTTGAGTCTGTTGATGACTGTCTTGAGTCTGTTGATGACTGTCTTGAGTCTGTTGATGACTGTCTTGAGTCTGTTGATGACTGTCTTGAGTCTGTTGATGACTGTCTTGTGTCTGTTGATGACTGTCTTGTGTCTGTTGATGACTGTCTTGAGTCTGTTGATGACTGTCTTGAGTCTGTTGATGACTGTCTTGAGTCTGTTGATGACTGTCTTGTGTCTGTTGATGACTGTCTTGTGTCTGTTGATGACTGTCTTGAGTCTGTTGATGACTGTCTTGTGTCTGTTGATGACTGTCTTGAGTCTGTTGATGACTGTCTTGAGTGTGTTGATGACTGTCTTGATGACTGTCTTGAGTGTGTTGATGACTGTCTTGAGTGTGTTGATGACTGTCTTGAGTGTGTTGATGACTGTCTTGTGTCTGTTGATGACTGTCTTGAGTCTGTTGATGACTGTCTTGAGTCTGTTGATGACTGTCTTGAGTCTGTTGATGACTGTCTTGAGTGTGTTGATGACTGTCTTGAGTCTGTTGATGACTGTCTTGAGTGTGTTGATGACTGTTTGATGATGACTGTCTTGAGTGTGTTGATGACTGTCTTGAGTCTGTTGATGACTGTCTTGAGTCTGTTGATGACTGTCTTGAGTCTGTTGATGACTGTCTTGAGTCTGTTGATGACTGTCTTGAGTCTGTTGATGACTGTCTTGAGTCTGTTGATGACTGTCTTGAGTCTGTTGATGATTGTCTTGAGTCTGATGACTGTCTTGAGTCTGTTGATGACTGTCTTGAGTGTGTTGATGACTGTCTTGAGTCTGTTGATGACTGTCTTGAGTGTGTTGATGACTGTCTTGAGTCTGTTGATGACTGTCTTGAGTCTGTTGATGACTGTCTTGAGTGTGTTGATGACTGTCTTGAGTCTGTTGATGACTGTCTTGAGTGTGTTGATGACTGTCTTGAGTGTGTTGATGACTGTCTTGAGTGTGTTGATGACTGTCTTGAGTCTGTTGATGACTGTCTTGTGTCTGTTGATGACTGTCTTGAGTCTGTTGATGACTGTCTTGAGTGTGTTGATGACTGTCTTGAGTCTGTTGATGACTGTCTTGAGTGTGTTGATGACTGTCTTGAGTCTGTTGATGACTGTCTTGAGTCTGTTGATGACTGTCTTGTGTCTGTTGATGACTGTCTTGAGTCTGTTGATGACTGTCTTGTGTCTGTTGATGACTGTCTTGTGTCTGTTGATGACTGTCTTGTGTCTGTTGATGACTGTCTTGAGTCTGTTGATGACTGTCTTGAGTCTGTTGATGACTGTCTTGTGTCTGTTGATGACTGTCTTGTGTCTGTTGATGACTGTCTTGTGTCTGTTGATGACTGTCTTGTGTCTGTTGATGACTGTCTTGTGTCTGTTGATGACTGTCTTGTGTCTGTTGATGACTGTCTTGTGTCTGTTGATGACTGTCTTGTGTCTGTTGATGACTGTCTTGAGTCTGTTGATGACTGTCTTGTGTCTGTTGATGACTGTCTTGAGTCTGTTGATGACTGTCTTGAGTGTGTTGATGACTGTCTTGAGTCTGTTGATGACTGTCTTGAGTCTGTTGATGACTGTCTTGAGTCTGTTGATGACTGTCTTGAGTCTGTTGATGACTGTCTTGTGTCTGTTGATGACTGTCTTGAGTCTGTTGATGACTGTCTTGTGTCTGTTGATGACTGTCTTGAGTCTGTTGATGACTGTCTTGTGTCTGTTGATGACTGTCTTGAGTCTGTTGATGACTGTCTTGAGTCTGTTGATGACTGTCTTGTGTCTGTTGATGACTGTCTTGTGTCTGTTGATGACTGTCTTGTGTCTGTTGATGACTGTCTTGTGTCTGTTGATGACTGTCTTGAGTCTGTTGATGACTGTCTTGAGTCTGTTGATGACTGTCTTGAGTCTGTTGATGACTGTCTTGAGTGTGTTGATGACTGTCTTGAGTCTGTTGATGACTGTCTTGTGTCTGTTGATGACTGTCTTGAGTCTGTTGATGACTGTCTTGAGTGTGTTGATGACTGTCTTGAGTCTGTTGATGACTGTCTTGAGTGTGTTGATGACTGTCTTGAGTCTGTTGATGACTGTCTTGAGTGTGTTGATGACTGTCTTGTGTCTGTTGATGACTGTCTTGAGTCTGTTGATGACTGTCTTGAGTGTGTTGATGACTGTCTTGAGTCTGTTGATGACTGTCTTGAGTGTGTTGATGACTGTCTTGTGTCTGTTGATGACTGTCTTGAGTCTGTTGATGACTGTCTTGTGTCTGTTGATGACTGTCTTGAGTTCTGTTGATGACTGTCTTGAGTGTGTTGATGACTGTCTTGAGTCTGTTGATGACTGTCTTGAGTGTGTTGATGACTGTCTTGAGTCTGTTGATGACTGTCTTGAGTCTGTTGATGACTGTCTTGTGTCTGTTGATGACTGTCTTGAGTCTGTTGATGACTGTCTTGTGTCTGTTGATGACTGTCTTGTGTCTGTTGATGACTGTCTTGTGTCTGTTGATGACTGTCTTGAGTCTGTTGATGACTGTCTTGAGTCTGTTGATGACTGTCTTGTGTCTGTTGATGACTGTCTTGTGTCTGTTGATGACTATCTTGTGTCTGTTGATGACTGTCTTGTGTCTGTTGATGACTGTCTTGAGTCTGTTGATGACTGTCTTGTGTCTGTTGATGACTGTCTTGAGTCTGTTGATGACTGTCTTGATGTCTGTTGTTGATGACTGTCTTGTGTCTGTTGATGACTGTCTTGAGTCTGTTGATGACTGTCTTGTGTCTGTTGATGACTGTCTTGAGTCTGTTGATGACTGTCTTGTGTCTGTTGATGACTGTCTGGAGTCTGTTGATGACTGTCTTGTGTCTGTTGATGACTGTCTTGAGTCTGTTGATGACTGTCTTGAGTGTGTTGATGACTGTCTTGAGTCTGTTGATGACTGTCTTGAGTGTGTTGATGACTGTCTTGTGTCTGTTGATGACTGTCTTGAGTCTGTTGATGACTGTCTTGTGTCTGTTGATGACTGTCTTGAGTCTGTTGATGACTGTCTTGAGTGTGTTGATGACTGTCTTGAGTCTGGTTGATGACTGTCTTGAGTGTGTTGATGACTGTCTTGAGTCTGTTGATGACTGTCTTGAGTCTGTTGATGACTGTCTTGTGTCTGTTGATGACTGTCTTGAGTCTGTTGATGACTGTCTTGTGTCTGTTGATGACTGTCTTGAGTCTGTTGATGACTGTCTTGTGTCTGTTGATGGACTGTCTTGAGTCTGTTGATGACTGTCTTGAGTCTGTTGATGACTGTCTTGTGTCTGTTGATGACTGTCTTGAGTCTGTTGATGACTGTCTTGTGTCTGTTGATGACTGTCTTGAGTCTGTTGATGACTGTCTTGTGTCTGTTGATGACTGTCTTGAGTCTGTTGATGACTGTCTTGTGTCTGTTGATGACTGTCTTGAGTCTGTTGATGACTGTCTTGAGTGTGTTGATGACTGTCTTGAGTCTGTTGATGACTGTCTTGAGTGTGTTGATGACTGTCTTGTGTCTGTTGATGACTGTCTTGAGTCTGTTGATGACTGTCTTGTGTCTGTTGATGACTGTCTTGAGTCTGTTGATGACTGTCTTGAGTGTGTTGATGACTGTCTTGAGTCTGTTGATGACTGTCTTGAGTGTGTTGATGACTGTCTTGAGTCTGTTGATGACTGTCTTGAGTCTGTTGATGACTGTCTTGTGTCTGTTGATGACTGTCTTGAGTCTGTTGATGACTGTCTTGTGTCTGTTGATGACTGTCTTGTGTCTGTTGATGACTGTCTTGTGTCTGTTGATGACTGTCTTGAGTCTGTTGATGACTGTCTTGAGTCTGTTGATGACTGTCTTGTGTCTGTTGATGACTGTCTTGTGTCTGTTGATGACTATCTTGTGTCTGTTGATGACTGTCTTGTGTCTGTTGATGACTGTCTTGAGTCTGTTGATGACTGTCTTGTGTCTGTTGATGACTGTCTTGAGTCTGTTGATGACTGTCTTGAGTCTGTTGATGACTGTCTTGTGTCTGTTGATGACTGTCTTGAGTCTGTTGATGACTGTCTTGTGTCTGTTGATGACTGTCTTGAGTCTGTTGATGACTGTCTTGTGTCTGTTGATGACTGTCTTGAGTCTGTTGATGACTGTCTTGTGTCTGTTGATGACTGTCTTGAGTCTGTTGATGACTGTCTTGAGTGTGTTGATGACTGTCTTGAGTCTGTTGATGACTGTCTTGAGTGTGTTGATGACTGTCTTGTGTCTGTTGATGACTGTCTTGAGTCTGTTGATGACTGTCTTGTGTCTGTTGATGACTGTCTTGAGTCTGTTGATGACTGTCTTGAGTGTGTTGATGACTGTCTTGAGTCTGTTGATGACTGTCTTGAGTGTGTTGATGACTGTCTTGAGTCTGTTGATGACTGTCTTGAGTCTGTTGATGACTGTCTTGTGTCTGTTGATGACTGTCTTGAGTCTGTTGATGACTGTCTTGTGTCTGTTGATGACTGTCTTGAGTCTGTTGATGACTGTCTTGTGTCTGTTGATGACTGTCTTGAGTCTGTTGATGACTGTCTTGAGTCTGTTGATGACTGTCTTGTGTCTGTTGATGACTGTCTTGAGTCTGTTGATGACTGTCTTGTGTCTGTTGATGACTGTCTTGAGTCTGTTGATGACTGTCTTGTGTCTGTTGATGACTGTCTTGAGTCTGTTGATGACTGTCTTGTGTCTGTTGATGACTGTCTTGAGTCTGTTGATGACTGGTCTTGAGTGTGTTGATGACTGTCTTGAGTCTTGTTGATGACTGTCTTGAGTGTGTTGATGACTGTCTTGTGTCTGTTGATGACTGTCTTGAGTCTGTGATGACTGTCTTGTGTCTGTTGATGACTGTCTTGAGTCTGTTGATGACTGTCTTGAGTGTGTTGATGACTGTCTTGAGTCTGTTGATGACTGTCTTGAGTGTGTTGATGACTGTCTTGAGTCTGTTGATGACTGTCTTGAGTCTGTTGATGACTGTCTTGTGTCTGTTGATGACTGTCTTGAGTCTGTTGATGACTGTCTTGTGTCTGTTGATGACTGTCTTGTGTCTGTTGATGACTGTCTTGTGTCTGTTGATGACTGTCTTGTGTCTGTTGATGACTGTCTTGTGTCTGTTGATGACTGTCTTGTGTCTGTTGATGACTGTCTTGAGTCTGTTGATGACTGTCTTGTGTCTGTTGATGACTGTCTTGAGTCTGTTGATGACTGTCTTGAGTCTGTTGATGACTGTCTTGTGTCTGTTGATGACTGTCTTGTGTCTGTTGATGACTGTCTTGAGTCTGTTGATGACTGTCTTGAGTCTGTTGACGACTGTCTTGAGTGTGTTGATGACTGTCTTGAGTCTGTTGACTGGTAGGGAGAGTGAGGGGGGGGTGGAGTAGGCCCTCCAGGAGAGTGCAGCGTACTCCAGACCGAGGTGAGCTCTCTTCATATCTCTCAACATTCTCATTTGTTTTATATCGTCTTGTAAGATAGTCATTATCTTCCCCCAGACGAGCTATACAAGCCAAGAGCTGTCATACAGCCTCGCCCCACTCTCAAGCCTGGCCTCACCAACTGAAGTATTATGTGTATGTTTCATGAGTGAGTATACTTGAATGTTGAGGAGGAAGTCAGCTGAGAACTGGAGTCGAATGAGGCTTCAGCTTCTTTTCATTTGCTCAGCTGAATTCTTGACTTTAAAATGTCGATTTCTGGCACGAGTTTAAGATTGGCA
>NC_059641.1:115000-131515 GCF_020424385.1 Procambarus clarkii | reverse complement strand
CCCATAATTGCCAATATTTAGGTATTAATAACAGTATTGGATGGTTACTTATTATGTAAATCAGTTGTTTAAACAGCGAGTGATTGTGTAATTGGTTCACACATTAACATTTATTTTTGGACCGTTGAATTGGTTTCGATGTCAAAGGGATTATGAAATAGTATTGGTAATTGGTCTGTTTCTGTCTAAATGTCTGTCAGTTCCCGTCTAAATGTCTGTTAGTTTCAATTTATATTTCTCTGTTTCTCTCTTTGTCTGTTATTGTCTGTTTAAATGTCCGTCAGTTTTGATGTCTGTCAGTTAGTGTATATGGCTCAGTTTGTGTCTGTCTGTTTCTGTCATCTGACTGTCAACGACATTACCAGCCCCTCCTCCTCCAGTCCCTCCTCCTCCAGCCCTAATGTTGTGGGCAGTGTTGCACACAACATTATGGAAGCTTGCAGTGTCGCACACAACATTAGGGAAGCTTGCAGTGTTTTGCATACCATTAGGGAAGCTTGCAGTGTTGCACACAACATTAGGGAAGCTTGCAGTGTTGCACACAACATTAGGGAAGCTTGCAGTGTTGCACACAACATTAGGGAAGCTTGCAGTGTTGCACACAACATTAGGGAAGCTTGCAGTGTTGCACACAACATTAGGGAAGCTTGCAGTGTTGCACACAACATTAGGGAAGCTTGCAGTGTTGCACACAACATTAGGGAAGCTTGCAGTGTTGCACACAACATTAGGGAAGCTTGCAGTGTTGCACACAACATTAGGAAAGCTTGCAGTGTTGCACACAACATTAGGGAAGCTTGCAGTGTTGCACACAACATTAGGAAAGCTTGCAGTGTTGCACACAACATTAAGAAAGCTTGCAGTGTTGCACACAACATTAGGAAAGCTTGCAGTGTTGCACACAACATTAGGGAAGCTTGCAGTGTTGCACACAACATTAAGAAAGCTTGCAGTGTTGCACACAACATTAGGGAAGCTTGCAGTGTTGCACACAACATTAGGAAAGCTTGCAGTGTTGCACACAACATTAGGGAAGCTTGCAGTGTTGCACACAACATTATGGAAGCTGTTTTCTGTGTGTGACTTAGTGTGATAGTGGGACTCACATCCCTGGCCTACACAGTACTATAAGCTGTCCCAACCCTGGTCTTGTGACATATATGGCTTGGGAGGACCATTCACCTCTCACATATATGTAGCCTCAACCCCCCCCCCAACATGGTTCAACATGTGACAGACACTGCCCAAACCGCACCACATGGGGAGGCTGGGATTGGCTAATCATGGAGCTCAGTTGATGGGCTCCAGGACTAATCATTCCACGATTGATCCCCGCAGACATCAATTTCATCAACAATACTCTAATTGGCTCGTCAGAGAGTCGAAGGTATTTAAAAATGGTGTAGACAGCTTCACAAGTTGTTACTTGATTAACTAAATAAGCTAAAATTAACTAAATAAAACCCATTCCACCGCCGCCCATGGGATGGGTATGGGGTGCATGATAAATGACCTCACTGAAAACTGTCTGTGTCTGTCTGTCTGTCACCCTGTGTCTCTGTCCAGCCAACTAGTGAACCATACATTAAACCAAGCTGATATCCACCCTGGATACAAACATCCAGGCTTGTTATCCATCCAATAATCCAACTAGTTAACAATCCACAAAGCAGTTATGACCAGTACCCCATTAAGTTATTGGGCTAATTGGTTGTTTATCGTAGCTTGTTTAATTGGAATGTGTTCTCTCTCTCTCTCTCTCTCTCTCCATCTCTCCTCTCTCTCCCTCTTCTCTCTCTCTCTCTCTCTCTCTCTCTCTCTCTCTCTCTCCTCTCTCTCTCTCTCTCTCTCTCCTCTCTCTCTCTCTCTCTCTCTCTCTCTCTCCTCCTCTCTCTCTCTCGTCTTGAAGGATATAATTCCACAATTAAAAGACTTAATATGCTATTAAGGGAATAAACTTGTCATGTGCGATTTTGTCTTCTTGATGTTGTTAATGAGAGTAGAAGGAGGAGATGGGAGAGGAATGGAAGGGAGATAGAGATAGTAGAAGGTTGATAGCGATTATACATCAATACACTACACTTTGATTATACATCAGGTATACCCCACCTTGATTATACACCACCTCACTCTACTCCTCCAGCATCCACTATACACTCCTTAATACCAGTGGAGATGTGAGGAAGTGTTTACTAGAGTTGGATGTGACAAAGGCTATAGGCCCAGATGGAATATCACCATGGATACTAAAGGAAGGAGCAGAAGCACTGTGCCTGCCACTCTCCATGGTGTATAACAAATCACAGGCAACAGGGGAACTGCTAAAAATTTGGATGACGGATAATGTAGTCCCGATATACAAGAAAGGGGATAGACAGGAGGCACTGAACTACAGGCCAGTGTCCCTAACTTGCATAACATATAAGGTGATGGAGAAGATTGTGCGAAGAAAGCTAGTGGAGCATCTGGAGCGAAGGAACTTTGTAACACAGCATCAACATGGGTTCAGGGATGGCAGGTCCTGCCTCACAGGGTTACTTGAATTCTACGACCAGGCAACAAAAATAAGGCAAGAAAGAGAAGAGTGGGCAGACTGCATATTTTTGGATTGCTAGAAAGCCTTTGACACAGTACCACACAAGAGACTAGTGAAAAAGCTGGAGATGCAGGCTGGAGTGAAATTGAAGGTACTCCACTGTATATGACCTAGACGGAATGGTCCAACAAATGGCTACTAAAGTTTAACCAGAGTAAATGTAAGATGATGAAACTAGGCAGTGGAAACAGGAGGACAGACACTGGATACCGAATAGGAGATGAAGTACTTAATGAAACAGACAGAGAGAAAGATCTAGGAGTTGATATCACACCAAACCTGTCTCCTGAAGCCCACATAAAGAGAATAACGTCTGCGGCATATGCGAGGCTGGCTAACATCAGAACAGCGTTCAGGAACCTGTGTAAGGAATCATTCAGAATCTTGTACACCACATATGTAAGACCAATCCTGGAATATGCGGCCCCAGCATGGAGCCCGTACCTTGTCAAGCACAAGACGAAGCTGGAAAAAGTCCAAAGGTATGCCACTAGACTAGTCCCAGAACTAAGAGGCATGAGTTACGAGAAAAGGCTGTGGGAAATGCACCTCACGACATCGGAAGAGACAAGAATAATGGGAGACATGATCACTACCTAGAAAATTCTCGTAGGAATGGACAGGGTAGATAATGATAAACTGTTTGGCATTTTGTGAACACGAACAAGGAGACTCACGTGGAAACTGAGCACCCAAATGAGCCACAGGGATGTTAGAAAGAACTTTTTTTAGTGTCAGAGTGGTTGACAAACGGAATGCATTGGGCAGTGATGTGGTGGAGGCTGACTCCATACACAGTTTCAAGTGTAGATATGATAGAGCCCAATAGGCTCAGGAACCTGTACACCAGTTGATTGACGGTTGAGAGGCGGGACCAAAGAGCCAAAGCTCAACTCCCGCAAACACAACTAGGTGAGTACTCCTCGTCTGGAGCCAGATAAAGTCTAAAAATAAATGGATCTTTGACGAGAAGATAAATTAACGTAGAACATTACCAGATAAGAGAAGATAAATGAGGTATAATAAAGGATGTTATTACACTAACATCAATAAGGCTAAAGCTGTTAAAACAATGAGATATTTTACCTCTCGACAGTTTGAGGAAATTCACCAACGTATTAATTTTATGATATTATTCCTACCAGTGAAAGTTTTAATTATCGACATTGCAGAAAAAAATCAAATGTTTCCTACCTCAAATACTTTGAATTTTTGTAATTTTATGGTTAATAAAAAAAATTGTGAAACTTAAGTAAATTTCCAATAGTTTTCCATTAGCAGGACTTTTTGTTTTGTAATTATAAGAGGAAATTAATTTCAAAAAGAAATTATGAAATGTTGACTCAGGAATCTTTTTTTTTCAGCGTATTGTTCAAGTGCCGTGTTGCCGAGAGTGACACTTTGTGGCCGAGAGTGACACTTTGTGGTCAAGTGCCGTGTTGCCGAGAGTGACACTTTGTGGCCGAGAGTGACACTTTGTGGTCAAGTGCCGTGTTGCCGAGAGTGACACTTTGTGGTCAAGTGCCGTGTTGCCGAGAGTGACACTTTGTGGTCAAGTGCCGTGTTGCCGAGAGTGACACTTTGTGGTCAAGTGCCGTGTTGCCGAGAGTGACACTTTGTGGTCAAGTGCCGTGTTGCCGAGAGTGACACTTTGTGGTCAAGTGCCGTGTTGCCGAGAGTGACACTTTGTGGTCAAGTGCCGTGTTGCCGAGAGTGACACTTTCTGGTAGTTAATAACTTTAGGGTCTCGTAGCTCAGTTGGCTTCGTTCTAGACTTCATCAGGGATCCTAGTTCGATTCCCGGTCGGGCAGCCCGTCCTCTCCTCTTGTGCCACAACGGACAGAATATGGTGGACTAAAGGACCCGAACCTAACCATACCTAACCTAACCTAACCTAACCTAACCTAACCTAGTCTAACCTAACCTAACCTAACCTAACCTAGTCTAACCTAACCTAGTCTAACCTAACCTAATCTAACCTAACCTAACCTAACCTAACCTAGTCTAACCTAACCTAACCTAACCTAACCTAGTCTAACCTAACCTAGTCTAACCTAACCTAATCTAACCTAACCTAACCTAACCTAACCTATCCTAACCTAACCTAACCTAACCTAACCTAGTCTAACCTAACCTAACCTAACCTAACCTAACCTAACCTAACCTAACCTAACCTAACCTAGTCTAACCTAACCTAACCTGACCTAACCTAACCTAACCTAACCTAACCTAACCTAGTCTAACCTAACCTAACCTAACCTAGTCTAACCTAACCTAACCTAATCTAACCTAACCTAACCTAACCTAACCTAACCTAACCTAGTCTAACCTAACCTAACCTAACCTAACTAGTCTAACCTAACCTAGTCTAACCTAACCTAATCTAACCTAACCTAACCTAACCTAAACCTATCCTAACCTAACCTAGTCTAACCTAACCTAACCTAACCTAGTCTAACCTAACCTAACCTGACCTAACCTAACCTAACGTAACCTAACCTAACCTAGTCTAACCTAACCTAACCTAACCTAGTCTAACCTAACCTAACCTAATCTAACCTAACCTAACCTAACCTAACCTAACCTAACCTAGTCTAACCTAACCTAACCTAACCTAACCTAGTCTAACCTAACCTAGTCTAACCTAACCTAATCTAACCTAACCTAACCTAACCTAACCTATCCTAACCTAACCTAGTCTAACCTAACCTAACCTAACCTAGTCTAACCTAACCTAACCTAACCTAACCTAACCTAACGTAACCTAACCTAACCTAGTCTAACCTAACCTAACCTAGTCTAACCTAACCTAACCTAATCTAACCTAACCTAACCTAACCTAACCTAAGCTAACCTAACCTAGTCTAACCTAACCTAACCTAACCTAACCTAGTCTAACCTAACCTAACCTAACCTAACCTAATCTAACCTAACCTAACCTAACCTAACCTAGTCTAACCTAACCTAACCTAACCTAACCTAACCTAGTCTAACCTAACCTAACCTAACCTAACCTAACCTAACCTAGTCTAACCTAACCTAACCTAAGACCCCATACACAGTTTAAAATGTAGATATGATAGAGCCCAATAGGCTCAGGAACCTGTACACCTGTTGATTGACAGTTGAGAGGCGGGACCAAAGAGCCAGAGCTCAACCCCCTCAAACACAACTAGGTGAGTAGAACTAGGTGAGTACACAGAGGAAGGTTCAAACAGAAAACATTCACTGGCAACCCACACTCAGGAACTTATATTTAAGAGAAAAGTTTAAAAGTGTGAAAGTGGCCGTGGACTGCTGAGGGGGAGCTGGCGGTGTACCCGCTGCTGATGAGTCCTTAGTTGACTGGGTTACCTTGGAGCCCACCCGGATTGTCAGCCGGAGAGAATGAAAGAGAGAGAGAGAGAGAGAGAGAGAGAGAGAGAGAGAGAGAGAGAGAGAGAGAGAGAGAGAGAGAGAGAGAGAGAGAGAGAGAGAGAGAGAGATCATCCTGGTCAGCTGGGTCTAGCAAGCGTTGTCAGGGGGCAGCTCAGGACATGGACAAAACCTGGAGGAAATATAACACATTTTTCAGCATAAACTGGAGCCTTCACAGACGAGCTAGTCGCCCTTCACAGACGAGCTGGTCGCCCTTCACAGACGAGCTGGTCGTCCTTCACAGACGAGCTGGTCGTCGAGTGAAAGAAGAGCCAAAGTGGACTCTGTCTCCCGACGTGAACTACAGCCAAGCCTGGAGCTTGCATCAGGAACAGTTGCATCCCAAGTTTTAAGCTGTCCACCAGAGACCGACGGGAATAATCAGCAGAGTCACAACACTACACCAGGGTAGTGAAACCAGACGACTCGAACAGAAAACGGGACAGTACATCACTTTCGTCAGCCGATTTCACTTCACTGTACGTCTATTTTTGGGCATAGCGCTCACACGAGCGTAAAGCGACGTGATTTTAAGAGGACGGGCTGAGATGCAACTGATCTAACGAGCAATTAGGAAATGTCTGACCTAGTTACAAACTCCTTTACGTGCCAAGATGCCCTGGGCCCCAACTGTGACCTCTAATCACTATGCCACACTTCTCTAAAGTAGTTAATCAACAGGTTAAAGGCCATCTGTTCCTTAAATCACTCGACAAAGGTAAGGTTGTGGGGTTACCTTAATATAACCCAGCGATCCATACACACACATAGAAAACGTGGTGGATGTTAATGATCCACTGTGGTTGATAATACATCATATTTTATCCGTTTTTGGAGGTTTTGAGTCAAAATGTTGTGTGGTGATCTAGAGTACAAGTGGAGCGTCTATGGCAGCCAAACTTCTCAGGGAGAAAGCCATTTAGGAGCAAATATATTTCTCTCTCATTCTCTCTGTCACAGTCACACTTTCTCTCACTTTCTCTCACTTTCTCTCACATTCTCACTGTGTCCTCTCACTCTGTCACTTACACACTACCTGCCTCTGCTTCTCCTGACCTAACCACGTCCACACCCCATCCCCCACAGCCCACCTTTAGCCCCCGCCCACCCCACCTACCCCCCGCCCCCCCCCCCCGCCCCATCCCCCAGCCGCCCCCCGCCCCCCCCCGCCCTGCGGGTGGGACGTGCTCCACTGTCAACACACGCGGCCTCTCAAGGAACACGCACAATGGCGTAAGGGTCGACTTTACCTGAGGGAGCCTCCGCCCAGGTGGAGTGGGTGGAGGTGGGCGGTGCTGGGTGGAGGAGGGCGGTGTTGGGTGGAGGTGGGCGGTGCTGGGTGGAGGAGGGCGGTGTTGGGTGGAGGTGGGCGGTGTTGGGTGGAGGTGGGTGGAGGTGGGCGGTACTGGGTGGAGGTGGGCGGTGTTGGGTGGAGGTGGGTGGAGGTGGGCGGTACTGGGTGGAGGTGGGCGGTGTTGGGTGTAGGTGGGCGGTGTTGGGTGGAGGTGGGCGGTGTTGGGTGGTGCTGGGTGGAGGTGGGCGGTACTGGGTGGAGGTGGGTGGTACTGGGTGGAGGTGGGTGGTACTGGGTGACTGAGCTCATTAACTGCTTAATAATTGTAAACAAAGCCGCCAAAAATTGAGAGAAGATGGACAGGTCCGTAAGTGCTTGCGTAACAGCTTCGTGCATCTGGCCCCTGTCCTCAGGCCAGGCTCCTTAAAGCCGCGGCCGGTCCCCAGAGTGGCAATCATCAAGTGTATAGTTAGGGTTAGTTGTTTAGGAGTTGGTGATTGTTTGGAGTATGTGGGTGAAACATGTACGGAGTTGGGATTCGAACAGAGGTTGTGAACGAAGCACCGTTCGAAAAACGTATATTTGCCATCAATTGAGAGTTGTATGTAAATCGTTTTTCATATATAAACAAGGGGTTCGGCGGCTGGATTGACAAGCATTTGGCCTTTGTTGATGAGGACGGCTGGTGAGTGAATCACTCAGAGCATAGAAAGCGATCGAAGCCATTTTCGAAAAAAGTTTGAACGTAAGCAGCTGTGAGCTAGTGATTTGGTCAATGTTTATTATGAGTGGACTAATGTGTTCCCACCAGTCAGCCAGGCCTCATGAACAAGGGTCAAAGACCATTCCATCCACCCGCCAACCCCCTCCGCTGTTTATGAATGAAAAACGGTTTCCACACGACTAACAACTTAACCCGTCCTCGACTCAAGTCCATTACATCCAGCGGTCGACCCCACAGACGCATTCATAAATTTTAACATGCTGTTCATTCAAAACGGGAATTTTCTCAAGTATAAATTAATATTATAATATATTAGCATATTGTGCATATATAGGCATAGGTTAGGTTAGGTGTTTAGGTTCTGTTGGCGATTATTGGTATTTGTAGTACGTGGGTGAAGCATTTACAGCGTTGTGGTTCGAACACCAGTCGTCAGTGAAGCACTTGTTCCGGATATGTTCGAACGTCAGCAGTTGTGAGTCGTGTGTAAACCGCTTTTCATTCATAAACAGGGGGTTTGGCGGGTGCATGGAATCACTTTTGGATCTTTGTTTGGAGGACGGGCTGTACAACTGCTGCCGTCCGAACACTTCCGGAACAAGTGCTTCACTGACGACTGGTGTTCGAACCCCAACGCTGTAAATGCTTCACCCACGTACTACAAATACCAATAATCACCAACAGAACCTAAACACCTAACCTAACCTATGCCTATATATGCACAATATGCTAATATATTATAATGTTAATTTATACTTGAGAAAGTTCCTATTATGATTGAGCAGCATGTTAACATTGACGAATGCGTGTTTGGGGTCGACCGCTGGAAAGAATGGACTTAGTCAGAGGCCTGGCTGCAGGAGGGATTAGTGTTGGCCAAGGCGGGACCCGCGAGACTTGACACTCGCAGCAATCCCAGAGACTCATGATGAGCCAATAGTCGTGGTGACGATATAGTGATGAAGGTCGCTTAGTGTCATCACATACGGTGATGATGATTGTGTGAAGATATGCCACCAGTTCCTCACCCAAACAATGTTAAGTACTTCAACCTGTATACATATATATTTTGTAGTTATGTATAGTACTTCATAACACGAACACTTACATATATACATACATACATACATACATACATAGAAATATGCATATGAATAAGTTAGTGACGATGTTCGTCTTTCATTTAAAAAAAGATTAGCAAAATACAGCAAAAATATGTATGTATATACATATACGTGTATGTATCTCCTCTGGATGTTTAAGTTGGAACCCTTAGCCTCGGAGAAGAAAATATACGCACCTGGGAACCCTTGTGAGGCTCCAGTATCAATATAATATAGCCTCTGCCCATACTATATCCTACCACCCACTCTTTACTCTATATTTTAATTGAAACTTAAACAAGATTGATTGAAATATTGATTGTATAAACGGCAGAGTTAATGGCCACAGTGGGGCCTGACAGCTGAGTGGACAGCGCTACGTATTCGTAGTCCTGAGGTTCAGGGTTCGATTCCCGGTGGAGGCGGAAACAAATGGGCACAGTTTCTGTCACCCTGATGCCCCCTGTTCACCTAGCAGTAAATAGGTACCTGGGTGTTAGTCAGCTGTCACGGGCTGCTTCCTGGGGATGGAACCCTGGTCGAGGACCGGGCCACGGGGACGCTAAGCCCCGAAATCATCTCCAGATATCAAGATAACAGGCCGTGGAGCTCCACGTGTTCCCCAAACGCCAGGCAGGAGCAGTAGTCTGCGACACTCAGGCGCTGGAGAAAGTAGGTGGCAGCTCTTTGGGGTTCTTCTTCAGAGTCCTGGACAAAGATAACTGAGAAAATTGTTTTGAGTTTTATGGCTGGGAACAATGGTGTGGGGGGCGAGGGTGGTGACGGTGTTCTGAGGGAACTGTTCTGTGTTCACCAGTCTTGGCTGGTACACTGTGTGCGGCAGCTACACCTTTATGTGCAACACTGAATGTTTTCAGTGTTGGTGTAGACAGTGTTGGTGTAGTGTTGGTGTAGTGTTGGTACAGTTTTGGTGTAGTGTTGGTGTAGTCAGTGTTGGTGTAGTCAGTGTTGGTGTTGTCAGTGTTGGTGTAGTGTTGGAGTAGACAGTGTTGGTGTACTGTTGGTGTAGTCAGCGCGTGTAGCTCTACACCAACGGCCTACCAATCTTCCAACAGAGATTGGAGGAATTGCTGGTCATAAGGAAAAAACGACTGTCTTTGTGAAAGACTATTGTGTGTGGCAAGGGTCCACTTGATATCACCAATATATCTATACCTTGAGTACCAGAACACTAAACTTTGTCAGAGGAAGTAATTCTGATCGTATCTGTACGCCTCGGGCTCACTACCAATTGAAATTAACTTATGTTGATTCTGGTAGCTAAAACACGGGGAAAACGAAGGTTTTGCATTTAGCAAATTTGTTGACACAGGAGACGCTAATAGAAAATCACCAGCATAGGGAGCTATCACCGATGTGAAGCATGAAATCTCACATTGTGATTTTGCAGTTTTGATGCACAATGTAGCAGTCTATTTACAATGAGTCTGTCTTAGCAGGATTGCTTGAGTGCTTTCAATAGGGCTAGTTGGAGTGGTGGGACTGCAAGAACAACCTACTTGGTTGAGCATTTTATAAAGCTGGGGTCGTGAACGCTACCAGTCTGCCTCGGTACACTGGAAGGATTTCCTTCACCAGGTCTTCAGATTTGGAGGAGAATGATAGAGAAGGGCGACTGTGCGGGCAGTTAGGCCCCAAAGTCTGACCGGAAAGATGGCTAGTTTCCATGGGCATCATCAGGAACAATATTGAAGATATATTCTAGCATGGTTGCAGTAGGTGGACATATTCTCCCAGCATGTGAGATTGTTGACCAGACCACACACTAGAAGGTGAAGGGACGACGACGTTTCGGTCCGTCCTGGATCATTCTCAAGTAGATTGTGAGAATGGTCCAAGACGGTCCGAAACGTCGTCGTCCCATCACCTTCTAGTGTGTGGTCTGGTCAACACACTTCAGCCACGTTATTGTGACTCCTCGCCTGCACATATGATTGCGATTTTTACATACTTGGCCAAGCTGGTCAGGCTCGGCTTCATAAAAAAAGGAGTATTTTCTTCTCTATCTTGGGTAATCTGCTCTCCGTGGCCAGAGAGCTCATGCAGCACGGTGATAACACTTCATGAAACACGAAGCTTCATCCTTATAAATTCCCTATTAATTTTGTGTATATCTTTCACTCTTGTTCAGGCATACGCCTGAATGTGTGTGTACTCACCTAGTTGTACTCACCCAGTTGTGTTTGCGGGAGTTGAGCTCTGGCTCTTTGGTCCCGCCTCTCAACTGTCAATCAACTGGTGTACAGGTTCCCGAGCCTATTGGGCTCTATCATATCTACACTTGAAACTGTGTATGGAGTCAGCCTCCACCACATCACTGTCTAATGCATTCCATCCGTTAACTACTCTGACACTGAAAAAGTTCCTTCTAACGTCTCTGTGGCTCATGTGGGTACTCAGTTTCCACCTGTGTCCCCTTGTTCCTGTACCGCCCTTGTTAAACAGTTTTTCTCTATATACCCAGACAATTCCTTTGAGAATTTTGTAGGTTGTGATCTTGTCTCCCCTTACTCTTCTGTCTTCCAGTGTCGTAAGGTGCATTTCCCGCAGCCTTTCCTCGTAACTCACGCCTCTTAGTTCTGGGACTAGTCTAGTAGCATACCTTTGGACTTTTTACAGCTTCGTCTTGTGCTTGACAAGGTACGGGCTCCATGCTGGGGCCGCATACTCCAGGATTGGTCTTACATATGTGGTGTACAAGATTCTGAATGATTCCTTACACAGGTTCCTGAACGCCGTTCTGATGTTAGCCAGCCTCGCATATGCCGCAGACGTTATTCTTTTTATGTGGGCTTCAGGAGACAGGTTTGGTGTGATATCAACTCTTAGATCTTTCTCTCTAACCATTTCGTGAAGGACTTCATCTCCCATTCTGTATCCTGTGTCCTGACCTCCTTTTTCTACTGCTCAGTTTCATTACCTTACATTTACTCGGGATGAACTTTAGTAACCATTTGTTGGACCATTCATGCAGTTTGTCTAGGTCATCTTGTAGCCTCATACTATCTTCCTGTGTCTTAATCCTCCTCATAATTTTTGCATCATCAGCAAACATTGAGAGGAATGAGTCTATATCCTCAGGAAGGTCATTTACATATATCAGAAACAGTATAGGTCCAAGGACTGACCCCTGCGGGACTCCACTCGTAACGTCTCGCCAATCTGAGACCTCACCCCTCACACTGACTCGTTGTCTCCTGTTGCTTAGGTACTCCTCTATCCACCGGAGTACCTTCCCTTTCACTCCAGCCTGCATCTCCAGCTTTTTCACTAGCCTCTTGTGTGGTACTGGTACTGGTGTGAGTAGGTATACGTGTGCGTAAGTATACGTGTGAGTGAGTATACATGTGAGTGAGTACACATGTGAGTGAGTACACGTGTGAGTGTGTACACGTGTGAGTGTGTACACGTGTGAGTGTGTACACGTGTGAGTGTGTACACGTGTGAGTGTGTACACGTGTGAGTGTGTACACGTGTGAGTGTGTACACGTGTGAGTGTGTACACGTGTGAGTGTGTACACGTGTGAGTGTGTACACGTGTGAGTGAGTACACGTGTGTGTACACGTGTGAGTGTGTATACGTGTGAGCGTGTGAGTGTGAGTGTAACACAAAGACTTTCACATCTCGACGTGAAAATATCAGATGTTAATGAGGAGCTTAGACGACACGGACCACGTGGGGGGGGGGGGGGGGGGGGGGGCTCTCTGCCTCTCTAATACTCATTATCTCCCTCTCTCTTACTCTCCCCGCTCCCTCCCCACTCTCCCCCCCCCTCCCCGTCCCTCCCCCTCTCTCCCCACTCCCTCCCCACTCTCCCCGCTCCCCCCCACTCTCCCCGCCCCTCCCCACTCTCCCCGCTCCCTCCCCACTCTCCCCGCTCCCTCTCCACTCTCCCCGCTCCCTCTTCACTCTCCCCGCTCCCTCTCCACTCTCCCCCCCCCCTCCCCACTCTCCCCGCTCCCTCCCCATTCTCCCCGCTCCCTCTCCCCATTCTCCCCGCTCCCTCCCCACTCTCGCCGCTCACTCCCCTCTCTCCCCGCCCCCTCCCCACTCTCCCCCGCTCCCTCCCCACTCTCCCCACTCCCTCCCCACTCTCCCCACTCCCTCCCCACTCTCTCCCCGCTCCCTCCCACTCTCCCCACTCTCCCCGCCCCCTCCCCACTCTCCCCACTCCCTCCCCATTCTCCCCGCCCCCTCCCCACTCTCCCCGCTCCCTCCCCACTCTCCCCGCTCCTCCCCACTCTCCCCCCCCCCCCTCTCCCCGCTCCCTCCCACCCCCCCCCCTACCCCAGGATCACGCCCACACTAAGGGCACTAACTCAACACAATACCCTGACACGCCCTCACCAGCCGCCATGGTGCACCACCATCCTACCCGCTGCTCGTAGAGCCCCTGGTGCTCGTAGCGTGTCCCCGGTGCTCGTAGCGTGTCCCTGGTGCTAATAGCGTGTCCCTGGTGCTCGTAGCGTGTCCCTGGTGCTCGTAGCGTGTCCCCGCTGCTCGTAGCGTGTCCCTGGTGCTCGTAGAGTATCCCTGGTGCTCGTAGAGTGTCCCTGGTGCTCGTAGCGTGTCCCTGGTGCTCGTAGCGTGTCCCCGCTGCTCGTAGCGTGTCCCTGGTGCTCGTAGAGTGTCCCTGGTGCTCGTAGCGTGTCCCCGCTGCTCGTAGCGTGTCCCTGGTGCTCGTAGCGTGTCCCCGCTGCTCGTAGCGTGTCCCCGCTGCTCGTAGCGTGTCCCTGGTGCTCGTAGAGTATCCCCGGTGCTCGTAGCGTGTCCCTGGTGCTCGTAGCGTGTCCCCGCTGCTCGTAGCGTGTCCTTGGTACTCGTAGAGTGTCCCTGGTGCTCGTAGCGTGTCCCTGGTGCTCGTAGCGTGTCCCTGGTGCTCGTAGCGTGTTCCTGGTGCTCGTAGCGTGTCCCTGATGCTCGTAGTGTCCCTGGTGCTCGTAGCGTGTCCCCGCTGCTCGTAGCGTGTCCCTGGTGCTCGTAGAGTTCCCTGGTGCTCGTTGCGTGTCCCTGATGCTCGTAGCGTGTCCCTGGTGCTCGTAGCGTGTCCCTGATGCTCGTAGCGTGTCCCAGGTGCTCGTAGAGTGTCTCTGGTGCTCGTAGTGTGTCCCAGGTGCTCGTAGAGTGTCTCTGGTGCTCGTAGCGTGTCCCCGGTGCTCGTAGAGTGTCTCTGGTGCTCGTAGCGTGTCCCCGCTGCTCGTAGCGTGTCCCTGATGCTCGTAGCGTTTCCCTGGTGCTCGTAACGTGTCCGAGGTGCTCGTAGCGTGTCCCAGGTGCTCGTAGCGTGTCCCTGGTGCTCGTAGCGTGTCCCTGGTGCTCGTAGCGTGTCCTTGGTGCTCGTAGCGTGTCCCTGGTGCTCGTAGCGTGTCCTTGGTGCTCGTAGCGTGTCCCTGGTGCTCATAGCGTGTCCCTGGTGCTCGTAGCGTGACCCTGGTGCTCGTAGCGTGTCCCTGGTGCTCGTAGCGTGTCCCTGGTGCTCGTAGAGTGTCCCTGGTGCTCGTAGAGTGTCCCTGGTGCTCGTAGCGTGTCCCCGCTGCTCGTAGCGTGTCCCTGGTGCTCGTAGCGTGTCCCTGGTGCTCGTAGCGTGTCCCTGGTGCTCGTAGCGTGTCCCTGGTGCTCGTAGCGTGTCCCCGCTGCTCGTAGCGTGTCCCTGGTGCTCGTAGAGTTCCCTGGTGCTCGTAGCGTGTCCCTGATGCTCGTAGCGTGTCCCTGGTGCTCGTAGCGTGTCCCTGATGCTCGTAGCGTGTCCCAGGTGCTCGTAGAGTGTCTCTGGTGCTCGTAGTGTGTCCCAGGTGCTCGTAGAGTGTCTCTGGTGCTCGTAGCGTGTCCCCGGTGCTCGTAGAGTGTCTCTGGTGCTCGTAGCGTGTCCCCGCTGCTCGTAGCGTGTCCCTGATGCTCGTAGCGTTTCCCTGGTGCTCGTAACGTGTCCGAGGTGCTCGTAGCGTGTCCCAGGTGCTCGTAGCGTGTCCCTGGTGCTCGTAGCGTGTCCCTGGTGCTCGTAGCGTGTCCCTGGTGCTCGTAGCGTGTCCCTGGTGCTCGTAGCGTGTCCCTGGTGCTCGTAGCGTGTCCCTGGTGCTCGTAGCGTGTCCCCGCTGCTCGTAGCGTGTCCCTGGTGCTCGTAGCGTGTCCCTGGTGCTCGTAGCGTGTCCCTGGTGCTCGTAGCGTGTCCCTGGTGCTCGTAGCGTGTCCCTGGTGCTCGTAGCATGTCCCTGGTGCTCGTAGCATGTCCCTGGTGCTCGTAGCGTGTCCCTGGTGCTCGTAGCGTGTCCCTGGTGCTCGTAGCGTGTCCCTGGTGCTCGTAGCGTGTCCCCGCTGCTCGTAGCGTGTCCCTGGTGCTCGTAGCGTGTCCCCGCTGCTCGTAGCGTGTCCCCGTAGGGAAGGGAGGGAGTGGCGGGTGTGGAGTGACTGACAAGTAACTGGAGTGCCACCAACGAGTGGCACTCAACACACCCATCAACACCACACTAATGATGACCATTGAGGGCCAGAGTGCCAGTAGTTCCTCTGGTAGTCTGAGTAACAACTTCAGCCCCCTCCCAGACTTAACCCTTTCCCCCCCCCTGTCTTAACCCCCCTCCCCCACTAATATATATAATCTATAATACCAGGGACTGTACTAGAGCACACAGTCTACCAGGGAAGGTGACTGTACTAGAGTACACAGTCTACCAGGGAAGGTGACTGTACTAGAGCACACAGTCTACCAGGGAAGGTGACTGTACCAGAGCACACAGTCTACCAGGGAAGGTGACTGTACTAGAGTACACAGTCTACCAGGGAAGGTGACTGTACTAGAGCACACAGTCTACCAGGGAAGGTGACTGTACTACAGCACACAGTCTACCAGGGAAGGTGACTGTACCAGAGCACACAGTGTACCAGTTAAGGTGACTGTACCAGAGCACACAGTCTACCAGTTAAGGTGACTGTACTAGAGCACACAGTCTACCAGTTAAGGTGACTGTACTAGAGCACACAGTCTACCAGTTAAGGTGACTGTACTAGAGCACACAGTCTACCAGTTAAGGTGACTGTACTAGAGCACACAGTCTACCAGTTAAGGTGACTGTACTAGAGCACACAGTCTACCAGTTAAGGTGACTGTACTAGAGCACACAGTCTACCAGTTAAGGTGACTGTACTAGAGCACACAGTCTACCAGTTAAGGTGACTGTACTAGAGCACACAGTCTACCAGTTAAGGTGACAGTCTACCACCTTCAGGTAGAGGTCTCAGAATAATTGAAATGCCTCCGGTAATTGCACTTTGGGCAATAAAATGTTATATATTTTCCCCATCAGAAAACATCACAAAATGTGTCAATTTAGTTCGAATATGTTTATAAAAATAGTGAAAGA
>NC_059641.1:70000-110000 GCF_020424385.1 Procambarus clarkii | reverse complement strand
ACCTATTTACTGCTAGGTAACAGGGGCATCACAGTGAAAGAAATTCTGCCAATTGTTTCTCCACGGCGCCCGGGATCGAACCCAGGCTCACGCGCCCAGTGTTCTGTCCGCTCAGCCACCGGCTGCCATTGGCTGGGGGAAGGTGGAGGCTGGTCAGCACTTGACACGTTATCTCTGGTCCTCCGCACTCCGTCTATTTTCCGTCGTACGGGCTCCTGTAGTGACGTTGCGTCGCCAAGTTGGACGGTCCTGAGCAGGCAGCTTCCAGGTGCTGGAGTTGGTGTCCAGGTCTTTCACTGGAAACACAAACCGAAACTGTCTCTATTTTCAGTTTGTTACAACTTGTAATAAAATTGTTACATCTTGGCTTAACGTGTTTATGACGTATTAGAACGTTGTTACAACTTGCTATATTGGTTGTTATAACTGGTTAGGTGTTAAAACTTGTTCGAACGTTGTACCAACGTCGTAGTTTCGGTGTGTGTTTGAGGGTTGAGGGTCAGTTTCAGGTGATCCCTGAGTCGCTTCTTCTGTCCCGCTACTGGACGCGGCCCTGACATAATTTTCCGTACAGCGGCTGTCTTGGTAATTGTGTTTCAGTCATTCTGACAACATAGCCGGCCCATCCGGCCCGAGATTTGTGTGGGAGGATGTAGCCGCCGCTGGGAATACCGGACCATTCCAGCACCTCCGTGTCTGGAATTTTGTCCTGCCACTTGATGCGAGGGAGTCTGCTGAGACAGCTCAAGTGAAAGTGATTGAGCTGTCTGGCGTGTCTGCTGTAGACAGTCCAGGTCAGGCTGGCGAAGGCTGAGACCCACTGGACGGTAGACCTTCAATTTGGTGGTAAGGTTCAGGACCAGTTGCTCCTAGACAGTCTCACTAAATCTTCCGAGGGCAGCACTGGCCTCGGCGATCCTGTTTTGTGTGTTCACAGCTCTAGGGGGAGAATGGCGCCATGATTGGTGAAGTTGACCAGACCACACACTAGAAAATGAAGGGACGACGACGTTTCGGTCCGTCCTGGACGATTCTCAAGTCGATTGTGCTCACAGTCGACTTGAGAATGGTCCAGGACGGACCGAAACGTCGTCGTCCCTTCACCTTCTAGTGTGTGGTCTGGTCAACATACTTCAGCCACGTTATTGTGACTCCTCGCCTGCATAGGTGAAGTTGTCTACTGCCTGCAGGTTCTGGCCCTTGACCGTGTGGAGTAGCGTCTGATACGGCCCTCAGGGCGCCGCCTGGCTCATGACTTCGATTTTTTTGGTTGGTGTTGATGATGAAGGGAAGTTGTGGCAGGCTTGTGAGAGGCAGTCCATGTCCTGCTGCGTCATGATGGGACGTTGTGGCAGGCTTGTGAGAGGCAGTCCATGTCCTGCTGCGTCATGATGGGTAGTTGTGGCAGGCTTGTGAGAGGCAGTCCATGTCCTGCTGCGTCATGATGGGACGTTGTGGCAGGCTTGTGAGAGGCAGTCCATGTCCTGCTGCGTCATGATGGGTAGTTGTGGCAGGCTTGTGAGAGGCAGTCCATGTTCTGCTGCGTCATGATGGGACGTTGTGGCAGGCTTGTGAGAGGCAGTCCATGTCCTGCTGGGTCATTTACTGTGAGTGAGAGAGAGCTCGGGAGGAGGAGTGAGAGAGCACAACAGTTAACACAGCTCCCTGCTAAACCACTTTGATAAAACATTCACCATTAGTCAATCACCAACGGAACTGTTAACAGTCAACTAGACACTCATATTGGATTGGTAGTAGATCGTCACCTTCACACTTAACAGGCAGAAAGAACTAGAGAAATGTTGGCCATTAACCAATAAGAGAAGAGCATGATTCTAAGACCCACTCACAGCCTGCCCCAGAAACACCAATCAGCGAGCACCATGAGGGTAAAGAACCAATCAGAAGCGTCGCAGGCCTGACCTTCATTAAACCGCTTGGACAAAGGTTCTCTGAAGACAATGACCTGATGGATATTAGGTGAGTTGATGAGGCAGTGAGAACCTCTCTCTCTCTCTCTCTCTCTCTCTCTCTCTCTCTCTCTCTCTCTCTCTCTCTCTCTCTCTCTCTCTCTCTCTCTCCTCTCTCTCTCTCTCTCCCCCCTCTCTCTCTCCTCCTCTCTCTCTCTCTCTCTCTCTCTCTCTCTCTCTCTCTCTCTCTCTCTCTCTCTCTCTCTCTCTCTCTCTCTCTCCTCTCTCTCTAGCCCCCCTCTCTCTCCCCCCTCTCTCTCTCTCTGTCTCTGTCTCTCCCTCCCTCACGTGCCAGTGGGCTGGACCAAGCTGCTTGGGGGTTGAACAAGCCCATTAGGTCCAAGTTCAGGTGCCGTCCCAGAAGGTGAAGATCTGATAGTTGTTAATACTGATGTTGCAGCTGTTATTACTGAGGTTATCACTCAACACAGCACCGTCAAGTTGCACAATGTTGCAGCTGTTATTACTGAGGTTATCACTCAACACAGCACCGTCAAGTTGCACAATGTTGCAGCTGTTATTACTGAGGTTATCACTCAACACAGCACCGTCAAGTTGCACAATGTTGCAGCTGTTATTACTGAGGTTATCACTCAACACAGCACCGTCAAGTTGCACAATGTTGCAGCTGTTATTACTGAGGTTATCACTCAACACAGCACCGTCAAGTGGCACAATGTTGCAGCTGTTATTACTGAGGTTATCACTCGACACAGCACCGTCAAGTGGCACAATGTTGCAAGTGTCATGACTCGACTCTTGACCACTTTCAATGTGATGGTCACGATGATAAGGACTAGCGATTGATTGGATGAATACGTGAGGGTGGTTGGACATGTTCACGACGTTAGTAGTTTAAAACTAAAATAAATAAAAAAAATTACCATTCCAGTTTATTGTTATAACAACCACGAAGAAAATGCCTTAAAGACATATGAAGAAATATACATTTATACATAAAATGTATATGTATACATTTATACATAAAATGTATATGTATACATTTATACATAAAATGTATATGTATACATTTATACATAAAATGTATATGTATACATTTATACATAAAATGTATATGTATACATTTATACATAAAATGTATATGTATACATTTATACATAAAATGTATATGTATACATTTATACATAAAATGTATATGAATACATTTATACATAAAATGTATATGTATACATTTATACATAAAATGTATATGAATACATTTATACATAAAATGTATATGTATACATTTATACATAAAATGTATATGTATACATTTATACATAAAATGTATATGTATACATTTATACATAAAATGTATATGTATACATTTATACATAAAATGTATATGAATACATTTATACATAAAATGTATATGAATACATTTATACATAAAATGTATATGTATACATTTATACATAAAATGTATATGAATACATTTATACATAAAATGTATATGAATACATTTATACATAAAATGTATATGAATACATTTATACATAAAATGTATATGTATACATTTATACATAAAATGTATATGAATACATTTATACATAAAATGTATATGTATACATTTATACATAAAATGTATATGAATACATTTATACATAAAATGTATATGAATACATTTATACATAAAATGTATATGAATACATTTATACATAAAATGTATATGAATACATTTATACATAAAATGTATATGAATACATTTATACATAAAATGTATATGAATACATTTATACATAAAATGTATATGAATACATTTATACATAAAATGTATATGAATACATTTATACATAAAATGTATATGAATACATTTATACATAAAATGTATATGAATACATTTATACATAAAATGTATATGAATACATTTATACATAAAATGTATATGTATACATTTATACATAAAATGTATATGAATACATTTATACATAAAATGTATATGTATACATTTATACATAAAATGTATATGAATACATTTATACATAAAATGTATATGTATACATTTATACATAAAATGTATATGAATACATTTATACATAAAAAATAGTTACTAAATCTGATAATTAGCCTTAAAAATAAATAAACAAACAATGAAATGAAATTTTAATATTGTATCTGAAGCCAAAATAGAAACAAGAATCACAAAATGATAATGAAATATAATTCACAATTTTATTGGTAATTGGGAATGAGAGTGTAATTATAGGAGTCACCCGGGGGGGGGGGGGTGAGGAGGGAGGGGAGGGGGAGGAGGGGGGGTTAGGAGGGGGGGGGTGAGCCTGGGTCATTAATGGTAACTTGAGGTCACACACGTAACCCCATCCCAGGACTGAAGCGTCTTGAGGTTATATTTCCTTAACGAAGACGTCCCGTATGGAACCATCTGGAACTAACTGGAACCACCTGGAACCATCTGGAACTAACTAGAACCACCTGGAACCATCTGGAACTAACTGGAACCATCTGGAACCATCTGGAACTAACTGGAACCATCTGGAACCATCTGGAACCATCTGGAACCATCAGGAACCACCTGGAACCACCTGGAATCTTCAGCAACCTACAGGAATCATCTGGGATCTTCCGGAACCACCTGAAACCATTTTTTTGTCGATTTTCCTAGACTCACGCCACTCAAAAAATAATCGTTCCTTTATTCTAGCAAATTTTTATGTGTGTCTTCTGCCTCTTTATTAATATTTATAAATTTGTGTGTGTACACCTCAGGTACTGATAAGCCTACTGATAAGGCTGCTCCACTACCTTCTTCACAGCCTCGTAATCACCTGACTCACCCACTGTGCAACCTGTCCTCTAAAAAATAACGTCGCTTTTGGCCGTTTGTCCGTATGGCCGATAGTGGACGTAATTTGAAAATGAAAAAAAAAATGAAAATAAATTTGGGATTTTTTTTCACCCATAAGGGTCCTCTAATAGGTTAGGTGGGCAGGAAATTCTCATAAAGTTTCAAAACGTTATGAAAAACGTAAATTGAAAGTTTCCTCTCATAACCTTTCCGAGTAAGCCGGACGACTCAAACAGAAAACAGGACAGTACGTCAGTTTTGTGAGTAGATTTCATTTCAAATTACGGCCAAATTTGGCCATAGCGCCGCGCATACCAGCGATAAGTGACGTTATTTTTAAGAGGACGGGTTGGACTGACAACGTGGTGTAGGCAGTTTGGGCTTTCCCGGTCAACCCAGACTGAATCATAACTGCCCAAGTTTCCTTAGGCCAGTCTAAAGACATGGCGACCTTTTCAAAACCCCATAAAAATCTTTGATACTTCTTTTTCATTCAACTTAGGCGCCATCTTAATGTTGCTGGCGGGATCCAACCTGGTGCCACTGTTACTACCACGACCACCACCTGGCAGTAACTCTCCCACCTTGTGTTGCTCTCTTTATCCTGGTCTTCTATGTCCTAATGTTTTATTTCCATTTTTCCCTCTCTCTCTTTCCTGCTCCTTTCTTTCTTCTATTTCCAAACGTTATATTTCCATTCTCTCTCTCTCTTTCCTGCTCTTTTCTTTCTTATCTTTTCAACCGTTTCAACTCTATTTTACGATTTATTTCCTGTTCTCTCAGTTTTATCTGTAACATGTCGACGTTTAGTCTGTCCGTCGGATATGTCACCTGCTGCCTCTTCCTCGTCCCCTTCACTATCTCTAATGTTCCTACGCACTGCCCCGTCACTTTTCACTTTTGAATCCACCTTCAAATAGCTGTATAATTTAGACAAAATGTTTACTCTCCTCTCGTTGTCTTACAACTCTTGTCTTACAGTTGTAAGTATGAACATATTAGCAACAGTTCCAGGTTCAACTGGCCTTTCAACTCCTTGAGGCAAGTGACCTTGTTCCAACCCGTCCTCGACTCAAGTCCATTCCATCCAGCGGTCGACCCCACAGACGCATTCATAAATTTTTACATGCTGTTCATTGAAAACGGGAATTTTCTCAAGTATAAATTAACATTATAATATATTAGCATATTGTGCATATATAGGCATAGGTTAGGTTAGGTGTTTAGGTTCTGTTGGCGATTATTGGTATTTGTAGTACGTGGGTGAAGCATTTACAGCGTTGGGGTTCGAACACCAGTCGTCAGTGAAGCACTTGTTCCGGAAGTGTTCGGACGTCATCAGTTGAGAGTCGTGTGGAAACCGTTTTTCATTCATAAACAGGGGGTTTGGCGGGTGCATGGAATCACTTTTGGATCTTTGTTTGGAGGACGGGCTGTCGCTCCACTAGCCTTGTGACTAGTACGTCTCTAGGTCGACGCAAGTACTCCTTCACTCTGCTTCTCGGCCACCTGTCGCCAGGCACCAGGGGGCAAGATTCACGAAGCAGTTACGCAAGCACTTACGAACATGTACATCTTTCCTCAATCTTTGACGGCTTTTATTACATTTATTAAACAGTTTACAAGCATAAAAACTTGCCAATCAACTGTTGTTATTGTTATAAACAGCCTCCTGGTGCTTCGGAGCTCATTAACTGTTCAATAATTGTAAACAAAGCCGCCAAAGATTGAGAAAAGATGTAAAGGTTCGTAGGTGTTTGCGTAAGTGCTTTCGTGAATCTGTCCCCTGCTCATCACCTCCCACCACAGCAGACTAGAAGATGGGAAACTGATGTTAATGGGTGAGTCATCTGCTTACTTCTGAACCTGGATCATAGATGGCGCCGAGGTCCGTCACACTGCTCCATAAAAGAGTCCTGGGGCCAGATTCATGAAGCAGTTACGCAAGCACTTAAGAACCTGGGGCCAGATTCACGAAGCAGTTACGCAAGCACTTACGAACATGGGGGCCAGATTCACGAAACAGTTACGCAAGCACTTACGAACCTAGGAGCCAGATTCCCGAAGCAGTTACGCAAGCACTTACGAATCTGGGGCCAGATTCACGAAGCACTTACGAACCTGGGGGCCAGATTCACGAAGCAGATACTCAAGCACTAACGCACCAGGGGGCCAGATTCCAGAAGCAGTTACGCAAGCACTTACGAACCTGGGGCCTGATTCACGAAGCAGTTACGCAAGCACTTACGAACCTGTACATCTTTTCTCAATCTTTAGCGGCTTTGTTTACAATTATTAAACAGTTAATGAGCTCGGAAGCACCAGGAGGCTGTTTATAACAATAACAACAGTTGATTGGCAAGTTTTCATGCTTGTAAACTGTTTAATAAATGTAACCAAAGCCGTCAAAGATTGAGGAAAGATGTACACGTTCGTAAGTGCTTGCGTAACTGCTTCGTGAATCTGGCCCCAGGTTCGTAAGTGCTTGCGTAACTGATTCGTGAATCTGGCCCCTGATGTCCCCAGGGATGCCGCCAGCCAAACACATGTTGGAGAATCTGGTAAGTTCCAGTAGAAGCTCCTTAGCAGCATCTCCAAGCACCGGGTTCAGCACTTGTTTGATGTGCTGGGGTCTTAGGCCTGTAACGCCCCCTGCTGAACCTGTTGGGAAAGACATAGCTGCTTTGTACACCTCAGATTCTCGAACAGTCAAGGGTTCGATGCCAGTATTGTTTTCCTGAGGATCCCTGCTGCTGTCTGGAGCTCTGGGTGGGTGTTTGTCTCGCAGAGCACGTGCTGTCGTGGCGTTCCTGGGGGCAATAGTGTCACCGCTGGTCATGATTCTGATGGCACCTGTGGCATTGCCCTCTTCTGTTTTCCTGGTGGTCTGTGCTCTCATTTTGTGGTTCTTGGGTGAGTTATTGTTGGTCGTCCTGCGGCTGGTGTTCTTGGCACGAGGGGGGAGGCGGACCAGGTTGTCTGCTCTGGGGAATTCATTAAGAGCTCTGATTACAGAGGTTGCTAATGACTTGTCTCTCCTGGGCGGTAATGCCAGGCAGCATTCCCAAACAGTAGGAGATTGTGCCATGCTCCAGTGGTACCAGGAGCATTGTTGACCTTTGTCAGCAGACTGGTGAGTTTGGCTGCTGCTTGGTGACGGGCAGCCTTGGGGATGTGGGGCAAGGTCCTGCTGGACGTCGCTTTGACCGCTTCAAGCAGATTGTCTGCTGAAATCAAGTTGAGGGAGGTATTGTTCCTCGCTCCTGCAGCAGGCTGTCCATCGTCACTACCCCTGGGCGGGCACCTAGATAACGACCTGAAGGGAAAGGGGCTATCAGGGGGGGAAAGCGCCAAGCCATTACGACTATATAGCACTGGGAAGGGGTCAGGATAAGGATTTGGGATGGGACGGAGGGAAGGAATGGTGCCCAACCACTTGTGGATGGTCAGGAATTGAACGCAGGCCTGCATGACGCGAGACCGTCGCTCTACCGTCCTGAAAATGACAAAATACTGTCCGACAGTTCCATCCTGGTTGAGACGGACCCGTCTGTCACATAACTGACAGCTTCCTCTTGGGTGTTCCCCTTCTTGTCTGGAAGGAGACTGTGTGACTGGTGCCATATGTGCCATGCCTACATGTCCCGACCACTGGCTGCCAGTCATATATTATATATATGCTTCTCCGAGGCTATGGGTCCCTACAACTGTTCCAGAGGTGGCACCCTCATACCTGTAAAAAGAAAAGAAATATATATATATATATATATATATATATATATATATATATATATATATATATATATATATATATATATATATATATATATATGACGGAATTACGGTGAACCCCTGGAAGAATGGTAGACAGTTGGTGTGGGACTACACTTGCGTTTCAACTTTGGCCAGTACCTATGTTGACTTCAGTGCTACACAAGCAGGAGGAGCTGCCAATCACCGGGAAGCGGCCAAGTCACGTAAATACAGAGACCTTGAGCACCACTACAATTTTGTCCCCATTGCCTCAGAGACACTTGGTGCCTGGGGTAAAAGTGCTGCTAGCTTTTTAAAGGAGTTGGGGTCTAAGCTAATCGAAACAACTAGAGACCCCAGAGCTGCCAATTTTCTTTTTCAGCGCCTTAGTGTGGCAATCCAGAGAGGAAATGCTCACTGCATCCATGGTTCCTGCCCGCCATCTGAGGCGCTGGAGGAGCTATTCAACTTGTGACAAGCAGCCTTGTACTCTGCATGTAATCAATATTGTAACTTTTTTTGTGTAATGACATTTTCAAATAAAGTTAGATAAATATACACACTTAACAAAAGAATAGGGGTGGTAGGAGAAGAAAATATCAAAGTGTTCAGTGAGGATCCACAAGGTCTTCTCTGAGTACTCTTTATTTTCTTCTCCGAGGCTATGGGTCCCTACATTTGCACCAGAGGTGGTACCCCTTCTAGGGTATAATAAAAAAAAAAAAAAAAAAAAAAAAAAAAAAAAAAAAAAAAAAAAAAAAAAATATATATATATATATATATATATATATATATATATATATATATATATATATATATATAACTTGTGACGGTAACGCGTTGGTGTTCGGCTGTTTATGGCTAGGGGTATGGCCTCGTCACATAGTTATAAAAAAAAATAGAAAAACTGGAACTTCGTCTGTGGTAAGGTAAGGAGAAGACACACAAAACACAAGTAAATTTTAACAATGAAATTTTAATTACGTTTAATAAATCAAAACATGAAAAAAATGGACAAACAAATTTGTATGATAAAATCAATCAATCAAAATAATAAGAATAATTAAATGACACAATGAAAAGTTACGTTAAGACAAAATAACAGGAAGTGCAATACAAAAATAAAGGGGAGGTGCTGGAATATTGGCTTAAAGCTACCACCTCTCTCAGTACACGCTAACGTCTAGCCGGGAGGAGTGGTAACCACGAAAGCACTGAATATTCTGAGGTCTGAGGTCGTGGCGACCCCAGACATCAAGTAGTATGGGGGGCGAGTGCAGTTGCAGCCAGACCGGCGACCAATCAGCGGAGCCGGTAGCGATCAACAGGTAGTTTGGCGGTTTGAGTCTGAACAGGTGTCTCTGGCTGAAACGTTTTGCGCTCTGGCAAACCTTGCTGGTGTTGTTGTCGTTGTTGGACATTTCTTCCATAGTAGTATTATATAATTTCAACGACGTAATTATGGAGGGAAGAGCAGGCTCAATCTCTTGAAGGAGATTATCGTCACAATATATATATATATATTTATATATATATATATATATATATATATATATATATATATATATATATATATATATATATATATACATAGACACTGTATATAGCTGCTTACATTCATAATATTCCGTGTTACAATACTCTAATAATAAATTCAGAAACTATCCCTTCCCTTTGATTTAAAATAAAGTCAATAAAATGAGCTGTATTTATCGAGAGTCAAGACAAAAATTATTTTTATCAGGATATCCAATAACTGCTTCTAATTAGCGACTGATCAGTGAATCATTTAATTTCTTTTAATTGAAATATTAAGTTTTGAGGAAATGAGTTGAACTTGATACGTTCTTTTGTATTACTGAATACAAGATGTTGTGGAAGGTCGATTGTCCTGTACAAGACAGCTCCTGTTTATACCCCCCTCACCCTCATATATAACAATATATCACATTACAATATAACACAAAACATTGCAATATGACACAAAAATGGCAAGTGTCTCCATGGCAAGTGTCTCCATGGCAAGTACTCCATGGCAAGTGTCTCCATGGCAAGTGTCTCCATGGCAAGTGTCTCCATGGCAAGTGTCTCCATGGCAAGTGTCTCCATGGCAAGTACTCCATGGCAAGTGCTCCATGGCAAGTGTCTCCATGGCAAGTGTCTCCATGGCAAGTGTCTCCATGGCAAGTGCTCCATGGCAAGTGTCTCCATGGCAAGTGTCTCCATGGCAAGTGTCTCCATGGCAAGTGTCTCCATGGCAAGTGTCTCCATGGCAAGTGTCTCCATGGCAAGTGCTCCATGGCAAGTGCTCCATGGCAAGTGCTCCATGGCAAGTGTCTCCATGGCAAGTGTCTCCATGGCAAGTGTCTCCATGGCAAGTGTCTCCATGGCAAGTGCTCCATGGCAAGTACCTCATGGCAAGTACTCCATGGCAAGTGTCTCCATGGCAAATAATCCATGGCAAGTGCTCCATGGCAAGTGCTCCATGGCAAGTGTCTCCATGGCAAGTGTCTCCATGGCAAGTGTCTCCATGGCAAGTGTCTCCATGGCAAGTGCTCCATGGCAAGTACCTCATGGCAAGTACTCCATGGCAAGTACTCCATGGCAAGTGTCTCCATGGCAAATAATCCATGGCAAGTACCCCCCATGGCAAGTACCCCATGGCAAGTACCCCATGGCAAATACCCCATTGCAAGTGCCCCAAGGCAAGTGCTCCATGGCAAGTGTCTCCATGGCAAGTGCTCCGTGGCAAGTGCTCCGTGGCAAGTGCTCCGTGGCAAGTGCTCCGTGGCAAGTGCTCCATGGCAAATACCCCATGTCAAGTACCCCCATGGCAAGTACCCCCATGTCAAGTACCCCGTGACAAGTACTCCATGGCAAGTGTCCCATGGCAAGTGCTCCATGGCAAGTACTAAATGGCAAGTACCCCGTGACAAGTACCCCCATGACAACTACCCCGATGGCAAGTGTTCCATGACAAGTACTCCATGGCAAGTACTCCATGGCAAGTGCTCCATGGCAAGTGCCCCCATGGCAAGTGCTCCACGACAAGTACCCCATGACAACTACCCCGATGGCAAGTGCCCCATGGCAAATACCACCATGGCAAGTACCCCCATGGCAAGTGCTCCATGGCAAGTACCACCATGGCAAGTACCCCCATGGCAAGTGCCCCCATGGCAAGTACCACCATGGCAAGTACCACCATGGCAAGTACCCCCATGGCAAGTGCCCCCATGGCAAGTGCTCCATGGCAAGTACCCCCATGGCAAGTACCCCCATGGCAAGTACCCCATGCCAAGTACCACCATGGCAAGTGCCCCCATGGCAAGTACCACCATGGCAAGTGCCCCCATGGCAAGTGCTCCATGGCAAGTACCACCATGGCAAGTACCACCATGGCAAGTGCCCCCATGGCAAGTACCCCCATGGCAAGTACCACCATGGCAAGTACCACCATGGCAAGTACCACCATGGCAAGTACCCCCATGGCAAGTACCCCCATGGCAAGTACCACCATGGCAAGTACCACCATGGCAAGTACCCCTATGGCAAGTACCACCATGGCAAGTACCACCATGGCAAGTACCCCCATGGCAAGTACCACCATGGCAATTACCACCATGGCAAGTATCCCCATGGCAAGTACCACCATGGCAAGTACCACCATGGCAAGTACCCCCATGGCAAGTACCACCATGGCAAGTACCCCCATGGCAAGTACCCCCATGGCAAGTACCACCATGGCAAGTACCCCCATGGCAAGTACCACCATGGCAAGTACCACCATGGCAAGTACCACCATGGCAAGTGCACCATGGCAAGTACCCCATGGCAAGTGCCCCCATGGCAAGTACCACCATGGCAAGTACCACCATGGCAAGTACCCCCATGGCAAGTACCCCCATGGCAAGTACCCCCATGGCAAGTACCACCATGGCAAGTACCACCATGGCAAGTATCCCCATGGCAAGTACCACCATGGCAAGTACCACCATGGCAAGTACCCCCATGGCAAGTACCACCATGGCAAGTACCCCCATGGCAAGTACCCCCATGGCAAGTACCACCATGGCAAGTACCCCCATGGCAAGTACCACCATGGCAAGTACCACCATGGCAAGTGCCACCATGGCAAGTGCCCCCATGGCAAGTACCACCATGGCAAGTACCACCATGGCAAGTACCACCATGGCAAGTACCACCATGGCAAGTACCACCATGGCAAGTACCACCATGGCAAGTGCCCCCATGGCAAGTACCCCCATGGCAAGTACCACCATGGCAAGTGCTCCATGGCAAGTACCACCATGGCAAGTACCACCATGGCAAGTACCACCATGGCAAGTACCACCATGGCAAGTGCCACCATGGCAAGTACCACCATGGCAAGTGCCACCATGGCAAGTGCCACCATGGCAAGTGCCACCATGGCAAGTGCCACCATGGCAAGTGCCACCATGGCAAGTACCACCATGGCAAGTGCCCCCATGGCAAGTGCCCCCATGGCAAGTACCACCATGGCAAGTGCCCCCATGGCAAGTACCACCATGCCAAAGCGCTGGATTACAAGTTAAATAACAGGTTTAAGTCCCCGGCCTAAATGGCTTAGTTCTAAATGTTGCAGATTAAATGAGTGAGTTACTGAGCTATGTGGAGCTCCTCTGCCAAACTTTAAATGTCGCGGGGGTTATAAGGCCACTTTTAAATGGGAGTAAATGACGTTTTAAAGGTCGGGGAGTTAAGTTGGTGAAGTGTCAATGACGGTCAGTAAATGCAACCCGTTCTCGCACTTTCTTACAGTCAATATTGACTTATTAAATATGTGTATATGTGACATACTAAACATACTAGTTTACCTTGAAAAGCTTCATAGAAAACACCGACCTTACCTAACCTTCTTAGTATGTTAAGATAAGCATCTTATTGCTTCGTAATTACAATTATTACTTAACCTATACCTATAGTAGGTTAAGTAATAATTGTAATTACGAAGCAATAAGATGCTTATCTTAACATACTAAGAAGGTTAGGTAAGGTCGGTGTTTTCTATGAAGCTTTTCAAGGTAAACTAGTATGTTTAGTATGTCACATTTACACGTATTTAAAAAGTCAATATTGACTGTAAGAAAGTGCGAGAACGGGTTGATAAATGAAGTCTTCTCCTGGGATGTTAACGACACCGTTTAATGTCAGTCTTTATTTTGGTGAGTGAGAATGTCGACCTCTGAGAGGGAATATTATTGCACGCAACTGCACACTGGGGAGAGATCTATTAGTTGACCAGACCACACACTAGAAAGTGAAGGGACGACGACGTTTCGGTCCGTCCTGGACCATTCTCAAGGCGATTGTGAGAATCGACTTGAGAATGGTACAGGACGGACCGAAACGTCGTCGTCCCTTCACCTTCTAGTGTGTGGTCTGGTCAACATACTTCAGCCACGTTATTGTGACTCCTCGTCTGTATAGAGATCTATTAGTTTCAGTCTACAGTTTTCTCTTCATCGCTCAATATTGCAAGATTGAAGATCATAAAAGTATATTACATATAAGAATGACTCGATATAATGCTTCATAATGCGACTTAATATATAAATACGGTGCTGTTATGAGTGAAGCTAAATATAATAAACTTGCAGCAATATATATACATTAGCACTAAATACAATAAATATATTAGAAGGAAAAACACAACAGAATTTACGTCAGTAAGGAAATTAGTGCACTCCCCACGGAAGGATATTCTTGCAGGTCTTCGTTCAATCCCCGAATAGTCTAAATAGTTGGGGGACCATTTGTGCCCTCCGTCCTACCCCAGCTGCTTGTTCTCTCAGCCGTCCCGGCGCTATACTGTCGTAGCGGTTTGGCACTTCCCTTGGGATTAATTCAAGTAATTATATTGTTGAAGTTTTAATAAGAATCACCGTGAATTAATAAGGACGTGAGTCGTTCATTCAACTTATTTATTAATTTTATTATATATAATATTGTGATTTAAATATTAGTTAAGAGTGTGGAGGTTCAATGTGAACACTGAATATTAAGAGCGGCTTGAGGAACTAAACAACGGAGGCTAGAGAGGCGGGATCCAAGAGCAAATACTCGATCCTGCAGGCACAAATAGGTGAGTACACACACGCACGTGCGTGCGTGATTACACACACACACATATACAAACACACACAGACACAGGTGGAAACTGAGTACCCACATGAGCCACAGGGACGTTAGAAAAAACTTTTTCATTGTCAGAGTAGTTAACAGATGGAATGCATTAGTCAGTGATGTGGTGGAGGCTGACTCCATACAGTTTCAAGTGTAGATATGATAGAGCCCAATAGGCTCAGGAACCTGTACACCAGTTGTTTGACGGTTGAGAGGCGGGACCAAAGAGCCAAAGCTCAACCCCCACAAGCACAAATAGGTGAGTACACACACACACACACACACACACACACACACACACACACACACACACACACACACACACACACACACACACACACACAAAATAACAAATATTCTGGACTGCCAAAAAGCCTTTGATACAGTACCGCACATGAGACTGCTGTTCAAGCTCGAGAGGCAGGCGGGGGTGGGGGGAAAGGTCCTAGCATGGATAAGGAACTACCTAACAGGAAGGAGCCAAAGAGTTACGGTAAGGGGCGAGAAGTCGGACTGGCGAACAGTAACGAGTGGAGTACCTCAAGGATCGGTGCTGGGACCAATTCTATTCTAATATATGTTAACGACATGTTTACAGGCGTAGAGTCCTACATGTCGAGGTTCGCGGACGACGCAAAGTTGATGAGAAGAGTTGTGACAGATGAGGATTGTAGGATCCTCCAAGAGGACCTAAACAGGTTGCAGAGATGACCAGAGAAATGGCTACTGGATTTCAACACGAGCAAATGTAAAGTTATGGAAATGGGACTAGATGATAGGAGACCAAAGGGACAGTGCACAATGAAGGGGAACAGCCTACCTGTGACGACGCGTGAAAGAGACCTGGGCGTGGATGTAACACCTAATCTAACTCCTGAGGCACATATAAATAGGATAACGACAGCAGCGTACTCTACACTGGCAAAAGTTAGAACATCATTCAGAAACCTAAGTAAGGAGGCATTTAGGGCGCTTTACACTGCCTACGTAAGGCCAGTCTTAGAGTATGCCGCCTCATCATGGAGTCCCCATCTGAAGAAGCATATAATGAAACTGGAAAAGGTTCAGAGGTTTGCAACGAGACTCGTACCAGAGCTACGAGGGATGGGGTATGAGGAGCGCCTGAGGGAACTGTGCCTTACGACACTAGAAAAAAGGAGGGAGAGGGGGGATATGATAGGAACGTATAAAATACTAAGGAGAATTGACAATGTTGAAATATAGGAAATGTTCACACGTAATAGTAACAGAATGAGGGGACATGGATGGAAGCTATAAACTCAGATGAGCCACAGAGATGTTAGGAAGTTTTCTTTTAGCGTGAGAGTAGTGGAAAAATGGAATGCACTTGGGGAACAGGTTGTGGAAGCAAATGCTATTCATAATTTTAAAATTAGGTATGATAGGGAAATGGGACAGGAGTCATTGGTGTAAACAACCGATGCTCGAAAGGCGGGATCCAAGAGTCAATGCTCGATCCTGCAGACACAACTAGGTGCCTGCAGGCCACTCACACTCTCAGGTGCAGGTGCCACAACCTGTCACTCTCCCTCTGTGCCACAACCTGTCACTCTCCCTCTGTGCCTGCACCTGTCACTCTCCCTCTGTGTCAGCACCTGTCACTCTCCCTCTGTGTCAGCACCTGTCACTCTCCCTCTGTGCCTGCACCTGTCACTCTCCCTCTGTGCCTGCACCTGTCACTCTCCCTCTGTGCCAGCACCTGTCACTCTCCCTCTGTGCCAGCACCTGTCACTCTCCCTCTGTGCCAGCACCTGTCACTCTCCCTCTGTGCCTGCACCTGTCACTCTCCCTCTGTGCCTGCACCTGTCACTCTCCCTCTGTGCCTGCACCTGTCACTCTCCCTCTGTGCCTGCACCTGTCACTCTCCCTCTGTGCCAGCACCTGTCACTCTCCCTCTGTGCCTGCACCTGTCACTCTCCCTCTGTGTCAGCACCTGTCACTCTCCCTCTGTGCCTGCACCTGTCACTCTCCCTCTGTGCCTGCACCTGTCACTCTCCCTCTGTGCCAGCACCTGTCACTCACACACTCTCCCTCTACTCCGCAGACGCCGGTGTGTGAGCAAGAGGCGGGCCCCGCAGCTCAAGCTCTGCCTATGACTTACTCCATCGTCTTACAAGACTGCATCAACACCTTCCTTCATGTCAACCTCTCAGCTCATGGTAGGCCTACCTTCCCTCTATTATACAGCCTGCAACCCATCACAGGTTGATCGCTTGCCTCTAATGATCTTTGTAACCCATTGTTACGGTATCGATACCATCGTCGGAGTGTGGCGTGGTAATTCCAGCGCCATCTATGAGTCTGCACTCCAACTCCCCCAGTATTGGGCGATATGTAGATAACGCCATCTGTTGGTGGTGGCGTGGTGTCGGCGACGGGCTCTGGTTTCCTGCCTTAGTCAGAAAGAGAGGTCGATGTGGATGACCTCTGGTGGGTGGCGGGCTACGATCAGCGCCATCTAGGTTGTGGCTACAAGTCACAATGTCAACAACACCGTGAACGAGTGTGACCTCATGGTTTCCCCAGTGTACCGTCCAGCTAATTAATGACGTCTTTATGTCCTCAGAGGTGACGTGTGGAGGCGGTTGTACTGAGGAAGGCAGTTTATCTTGGGTAGTCCACGAACCCTTAGCTTGGTCCAGTGAGAAGACCAAGTAGCCGCCGTTGATCTAAGCAGTATGTTAGCTGCTAGTATACTCAGTGCTGGGGAAGATCGGTGTACCCCAGGATTGATTATTAAGGGTTACAGCGATGTTCCTAGTGTGAAGTGCTGCTAGCTGGAGGTGGGGGCTGGTGGTGGGGGCTGGTGGTGGGGAGGGGGGCGGGGAGGGGGGTGGGGAGGGTGGTGGGGAGGGGGGGCTGGTGGAGGGGGGGGGGCTGGTGGTTGCTGGTGGTGAGGGGGGGGCTGGTGGGGAGGGGGGCTGCTGATTAGGTTACCTTGAGGTGTTTTCGGGGCATAGCATCCCCGCGGCCCCAGTCGTCGACCAGGCCTCTAGGTTGCTGGACTGGTCAACCAGGCTGTCGGATACGGCTGCTCGCAGCCTGATGTATGAGTCAGGGCCTGGTTGATCAGGTATCCTTTGGAGGTGCTTATCGAGGTCTCTCTTGAACACTGTGAGGGGTCGGCCAGTTATGCCCCTTATGTGTAGTGGAAGCGTGTTGAACAGTCTCGGGCCTCTGATGTTGATAGTTCTCTCTCAGAGTACCTGTTGCACCTGTACTCTTCAACGGGGGTGTTCTGCACATCCTGCCATGCCTCCATTCTCGTGTGGTGTGGTATTTCTGTGTGCAGGTTTGGCACCAGCCCCTCTACTATTTTCCACGTGTAAATTAGTATGTATCTCTCTCGCCTGCGCTAAAGAGAATACAGATTTAGGCTCTTTAGTCGGTACCAATAGTTTAGATGTTTTACTGAGTGGATTCTAGCAGTAAAGGATCTCTGCACGCTCTCCAGGTCAGCAATTTCTTCAGCTTTGAAAGGGGCTGTCATTGTGCAGCAGTACTCCACTCTAGAGAGCAGTAGCGTCTTGAAGAGTATCATCATCGGTATAGCATCTCTAGTGTGAAAAGTTCTTGTTATCCAACCTGTCATTTTTATTGCAGTTGTGACGGCTACTTTATTGTGTTCTTTAAAGGTAAGGTCTTCCCACATGAGTACACCCAGATCCTTTACATTTCTTTTTCATTCTATGTTATGATTTGACTGAGTTTTGTACGTGATTTCTGCGTTTATATTTTAATTTTCTCTGTAGCGCATGAGCTGGAACTTGTCTTCATTAAATACCATATTATTTTCTGTAGCCCATTGAAACCGCAGTTTAAATCTCAATGGAGGTTTGCTGTGTCCTCTGTTGTCTGCTCTTATAAAGATCCTCGTGTCATCTGCAAGGGATGATACAGTACTATAGGTTGTGTCCTTATCTATGTCCGATATGAGGATGAGGAGAAAAAGTACTGGAGCAAGCACAGTACCCTGGGGGGACTGTACTGTACTGGAGCAAGCACAGTACCCTGGGGGACTGTACTGTACTGGAGCAAGCACAGTACCCTGGGGGACTGGACTGTACTGGAGCAAGCACAGTACCCTGGGGGACTGTACTGGGAGCAAGCACAGTACCCTGGGGGGACTGTACTGGAGCAAGCACAGTACCCTGGGGGGACTGTACTGGGAGCAAGCACAGTACCCTGGGGGACTGTACTGTACTGGAGCAAGCACAGTACCCTGGGGGACTGTACTGGAGCAAGCACAGTACCCTGGGGGACTGTACTGGAGCAAGCACAGTACCCTGGGGGGACTGTACTGTACTGGAGCAAGCACAGTACCCTGGGGGACTGGACTGTACTGGAGCAAGCACAGTACCCTGGGGGGACTGTACTGGAGCAAGCACAGTACCCTGGGGGACTGTACTGGAGCAAGCACAGTACCCTGGGGGACTGTACTGGAGCAAGCACAGTACCCTGGGGGACTGTACTGGAGCAAGCACAGTACCCTGGGGGACAGTACTGGAGCAAGCACAGTACCCTGGGGGACTGTACTGGAGCAAGCACAGTACCCTGGGGGACTGTACTGGAGCAAGCACAGTACCCTGGGGGACTGTACTGGAGCAAGCACAGTACCCTGGGGGACTGTACTGGAGCAAGCACAGTACCCTGGGGGACTGGACTGTACTGGAGCAAGCACAGTACCCTGGGGGACTGTACTGGAGCAAGCACAGGCAAGCACAGTACCCTGGGGGACGGGACTGTACAGGAGCAAGCACAGTACCCTGGGGGACTGTACTGGAGCAAGCACAGTACCCTGGGGGACTGGACTGTACAGGAGCAAGCACAGTACCCTGGGGGACTGGACTGTACAGGAGCAAGCACAGTACCCTGGGGGACTGGACTGTACAGGAGCAAGCACAGTACCCTGGGGGACTGTACTGGAGCAAGCACAGTACCCTGGGGGACTGTACTGGAGCAAGCACAGTACCCTGGGGGACTGTACTGGAGCAAGCACAGTACCCTGGGGGACTGTACTGGAGCAAGCACAGTACCCTGGGGGACTGTACTGGAGCAAGCACAGTACCCTGGGGGACTGTACTGGAGCAAGCACAGTACCCTGGGGGACTGTACTGGAGCAAGCACAGTACCCTGGGGGACTGTACTGGAGCAAGCACAGTACCCTGGGGGACTGTACTGGAGCAAGCACAGTACCCTGGGGGACTGTACTGGAGCAAGCACAGTACCCTGGGGGACTGTACTGGAGCAAGCACAGTACCCTGGGGGACTGTACTGGAGCAAGCACAGTACCCTGGGGGACTGTACTGGAGCAAGCACAGTACCCTGGGGGACTGTACTGGAGCAAGCACAGTACCCTGGGGGACTGTACTGGAGCAAGCACAGTACCCTGGGGGACTGTACTGGAGCAAGCACAGTACCCTGGGGGACTGTACTGGAGCAAGCACAGTACCCTGGGGGACTGTACTGGAGCAAGCACAGTACCCTGGGGGACTGTACTGGAGCAAGCACAGTACCCTGGGGGACTGGGACTGTACTGGAGCAAGCACAGTACCCTGGGGGACTGTACTGGAGCAAGCACAGTACCCTGGGGGACTGTACTGGAGCAAGTACCCTGGGGGACTGGAGCAAGCACAGTACCCTGGGGGACTGTACTGGAGCAAGCACAGTACCCTGGGGGACTGTACTGGAGCAAGCACAGTACCCTGGGGGACTGTACTGGAGCAAGCACAGTACCCTGGGGGACTGTACTGGAGCAAGCACAGTACCCTGGGGGACTGGGACTGTACTGGAGCAAGCACAGTACCCTGGGGGACTGTACTGGAGCAAGCACAGTATCCTGGGGGACTGTACTGGAGCAAGCACAGTACCCTGGGGGACTGTACTGGAGCAAGCACAGTACCCTGGGGGACTGTACTGGAGCAAGCACAGTACCCGGGGGGACTGTACTGGAGCAAGCACAGTACCCTGGGGGACTGTACTGGAGCAAGCACAGTACCCTGGGGGACTGTACTGGAGCAAGCACAGTACCCTGGGGGACTGTACTGGAGCAAGCACAGTACCCTGGGGGGGACTGTACTGGAGCAAGCACAGTACCCTGGGGGACTGTACTGGAGCAAGCACAGTACCCTGGGGGACTGTACTGGAGCAAGCACAGTACCCTGGGGGACTGTACTGGAGCAAGCACAGTACCCTGGGGGACTGTACTGGAGCAAGCACAGTACCCTGGGGGACTGTACTGGAGCAAGCACAGTACCCTGGGGGACTGTACTGGAGCAAGCACAGTACCCTGGGGGACTGTACTGGAGCAAGCACAGTACCCTGGGGGACTGTACTGGAGCAAGCACAGTACCCTGGGGGACTGTACTGGAGCAAGCACAGTACCCTGGGGGACTGTACTGGAGCAAGCACAGTACCCTGGGGGACTGTACTGGAGCAAGCACAGTACCCTGGGGGACTGTACTGGAGCAAGCACAGTACCCTGGGGGACTGTACTGGAGCAAGCACAGTACCCTGGGGGACTGTACTGGAGCAAGCACAGTACCCTGGGGGACTGTACTGGAGCAAGCACAGTACCCTGGGGGAGCAAGCACAGTACCCTGGGGGACTGTACTGGAGCAAGCACAGTACCCTGGGGGACTGTACTGGAGCAAGCACAGTACCCTGGGGGACTGTACTGGAGCAAGCACAGTACCCTGGGGGACTGTACTGGAGCAAGCACAGTACCCTGGGGGACTGTACTGGAGCAAGCACAGTACCCTGGGGGACTGTACTGGAGCAAGCACAGTACCCTGGGGGACTGTACTGGAGCAAGCACAGTACCCTGGGGGACTGTACTGGAGCAAGCACAGTACCCTGGGGGACTGTACTGGAGCAAGCACAGTACCCTGGGGGACTGTACTGGAGCAAGCACAGTACCCTGGGGGACTGTACTGGAGCAAGCACAGTACCCTGGGGGACTGTACTGGAGCAAGCACAGTACCCTGGGGGACTGTACTGGAGCAAGCACAGTACCCTGGGGGACTGTACTGGAGCAAGCACAGTACCCTGGGGGACTGTACTGGAGCAAGCACAGTACCCTGGGGGACTGTACTGGAGCAAGCACAGTACCCTGGGGGACTGTACTGGAGCAAGCACAGTACCCTGGGGGACTGTACTGGAGCAAGCACAGTACCCTGGGGGACTGTACTGGAGCAAGCACAGTACCCTGGGGGACTGTACTGGAGCAAGCACAGTACCCTGGGGGACTGTACTGGAGCAAGCACAGTACCCTGGGGGACTGTACTGGAGCAAGCACAGTACCCTGGGGGACTGTACTGGAGCAAGCACAGTACCCTGGGGGACTGTACTGGAGCAAGCACAGTACCCTGGGGGACTGTACTGGAGCAAGCACAGTACCCTGGGGGACTGTACTGGAGCAAGCACAGTACCCTGGGGGACTGTACTGGAGCAAGCACAGTACCCTGGGGGACTGTACTGGAGCAAGCACAGTACCCTGGGGGACTGTACTGGAGCAAGCACAGTACCCTGGGGGACTGTACTGTACTGGAGCAAGTACCCTGGGGGACTGTACTGGAGCAAGCACAGTACCCTGGGGGACTGACTGTACTGGAGCAAGCACAGTACCCTGGGGGACTGTACTGTACTTGAGCAAGCACAGTACCCTGGGGGACTGTACTGGAGCAAGCACAGTACCCTGGGGGGCTGTACTGGAGCAAGCACAGTACCCTGGGGGACTGTACTGGAGCAAGCACAGTACCCTGGGGGACTGTACTGGAGCAAGCACAGTACCCTGGGGGACTGTACTGGAGCAAGCACAGTACCCTGGGGGACTGTACTGGAGCAAGCACAGTACCCTGGGGGACTGTACTGGAGCAAGCACAGTACCCTGGGGGGACTGTACTGGAGCAAGCACAGTACCCTGGGGGACTGTACTGGAGCAAGCACAGTACCCTGGGGGGACTGTACTGGAGCAAGCACAGTACCCTGGGGGGACTGTACTGGAGCAAGCACAGTACCCTTGGGGACTGTATTGGAGCAAGCACAGTACCCTGGGGGACTGTACTGGAGCAAGCACAGTACCCTGGGGGACTGTACTGGAGCAAGCACAGTACCCTGGGGGACTGTACTGGAGCAAGCACAGTACCCTGGGGGACTGTACTGGAGCAAGCACAGTACCCTGGGGGACTGTACTGGAGCAAGCACAGTACCCTGGGGGACTGTACTGGAGCAAGCACAGTACCCTGGGGGACTGTACTGGAGCAAGCACAGTACCCTGGGGGACTGTACTGGAGCAAGCACAGTACCCTGGGGGACTGTACTGGAGCAAGCACAGTACCCTGGGGGCAGGAGTTCCTGCACCTGTCACTCTCCCTCTGTGCCTGCACCTGTCACTCTCCCTCTGTGCCAGCACCTGTCACTCTCCCTCTGTGTCAGCACCTGTCACTCTCACTCTGTGCCTGCACCTGTCACTCTCACTCACCCTCTGTGTCAGCACCTGTCACTCTCCCTCTGTGCCTGCACCTGTCACTCACACACTCTCCCTCTACTCCACAGACGCCGGTGTGTGAGCAAGAGGCGGGCCCCGCAGCTCAAGCTCTGCCTATGACTTACTCCATCGTCTTACAAGACTGCATCAACACCTTCCTCCATGTCAACCTCTCAGCTCATGGTAGGCCTACCTTCCCTCTATAATGCTGCCTCCAACCCATCATAGGTTGATCGCTTGCCTCTTAATGATGTTTGTAACCCATCATCAGTTGAGCAGTTGCTTCACCACTAGAGGGGCGAGGGGGTCAGCCCCCAGTAGTCCCCAGGGGTGCTGAAGGAGCTGGTGATGGGGGAGGCTGGTGGTGGTGGGGGAGGCTGGTGGTGGTGGGGGAGGCTGGTGGTGATGGGGGAGGCTGGTGATGGGGGAGGCTGGTGGTGGTGGGGGAGGCTGGTGGTGATGGGGGAGGCTGGTGGTGGTGGTGGTGATGGGGGAGGCTGGTGATGGGGGAGGCTGGTGGTGATGGGGGAGGCTGGTGGTGGTGGTGATGGGGGAGGCTGGTGGTGGTGGTGGTGATGGGGGAGGCTGGTGGTGATGGGGGAGGTTGGTGGTGGTGATGGGGGAGGCTGGTGGGGGGGCGGTCTGATCGTTAGGTTACCTTGAGCTGTTTTTGGGGCTTAGCGTCCCTGCGGCCCGGTCGTCGACCAGGCCGCCTGGTTACTACGCTGGTCAACCAGGCTGGTGGACTCTGATCCTCGTAGCCTGACGTATGAGTCACAGCCTGGTTGATCAGGTATCCTTTGGAGGTGTTTATCCAGTTCTCTCTTGAACACTGTGAAGGGTCGGCCAGTTATGTCCCTTGTGTGTAGTGGAAGCGTGCTGAACAGTCTCGGGCCTCTGATGTTGATAGTTCTCTCTTGAGCACTGTGAGGGGTCGGCCAGTTATGCCCCTTATGTGTAGTGTGACGGTGTCCCACCCCTATATTTCTCCTAACCCAGCCTAAAAAGTCATATCTCCATAACCTGAGCATTCTCTGATATCCAGGGAACATTTTCATATTTGTGAGAGTGTGGAGCGTTATCAGGTTGGCTGTAAAATTGCCATTTACGTTTGATTATGCAAGGGGCTTACGCCCTTTTGAGGCACAAGATGGCGCCGAGCCATTCTGTTTCCTGCCAAAGCATCGCGACGCCTACCGGCACCTAATTTGCCAGGTATGGTCACGTGCCGGAAGTGACCAATGACAAGAGCCCTCGGGCGGCGTGACGTCACGAGGCGGAGAGCTTCCAGGGCAGCTGGTGCCTGGGCGGGCAGAGTACGTCACAGACCGTCGCAGAGTGAAGACGCATTCCAGTGAGCTCCAGATCTAGAGGCCAGAGAGCCCTTACCAATGGATTTAAACATCGCTTTAATACTGCAGTCATCCCGTGGAGTGCCAAGGTGCAAGGACCGGCTGGGCTAGAGTCAAGAGCTCTATTATCAAGAGTCTGTAGCAGGGACAAACGTTGGGCTGGTGACGTCTGGGACGCCCAGCGGACCACATTCTACATATCAAGCGAGTAGTGATGGCCGGGCCGAATCTACTGAAAGTGAGGCAAGGGGAAGCTGTACTGGACTGCAAGTTGGATCTACAGTGCCAGTGAGAGGAGGAGGAGAGTGACGGCGCTGGTACCTGACTCCAGCACCCGGAGGAGGAGGACCGTACCTGCCGGGTGTGAGGACGGCGAGGATGCGCTACTACGAGGACGACTGAGGAACTTATGTGTGCGGAACTGATCAACGGAAGACCAGAAGCCAGGAACCTCAACATCCATCGCCAGAGGGCGAGTCGGCTTCGTAATGGAATGAAGTAACATAGATAGTTATCCCTCCCTTTACCCCTTTGATATAGGCGAGCTTGGATATTCTGTATATCATGAACATTTCTTGTTGCCATTTATTGTCTATGTGACAGTGTTAGGCTAGGAGCCAAGGAGCTCATGTAGGCATGAGTTGGTAGTGGAACATAAATATGTAGATATGGTGACGTTAGTGTATCTGGAAGTAGCGGCTGGTTTTCAAGAAGCCAGAAACAAACTTTGAGTTGCCCAGCTGATCGTGTTGCCAGAGGTGCGAGGTGTGTCCCGCCAATTTGACAGTTGGATCCAACCAGCTGATTGAGTTGTGCGAGGTGTGTGTCCGCTGTCATTGGACAATTCCATCTATTTTATTTCCTCATGCAAGTGTATATATTTTCTTCAGTAAACTTTTATTCTTAGCAATGTGTTTGAGTGAGCCTCCATTTTCTAGGGCTATTTTGAGTGAGACCAATATGTCACCTTGCACTGCACATGAGATTGCATCCTTGATTTAAGATAACTAATGAGACCACTAACGTGTTGCTGGGACACGAGTGTAAACACCCAGCTGGCCACCTTTGAACAGACTAGATAGAGATAGAATCTCCCAGTGTCAAGACGGGCAGGTTCAGCTGTGAGACAGAGGGGCTTGAACCTCTCTACTCCCTACGGGTGTTAAAGTCCAGCCCTTGGTAGACTTGAGAGCCCCCGGGGCGAGCAGTGGCGCCAGATACGAAGGGGCAAAGACCCGTGGGAGCGGCCCCAACCATATAAGGTAGGAAGGGGGAGAACCTTGACAGTAGTGGAAGCCTGTTGAGCAGTCTCGGGCCTCTGATGTTGATAGTTCTCTCAGAGTACCTGTTGCACCTCTGCTCTTCAATGGGGGTATTGTTGCACATCCTGTCATGCCTTCTGGTCTCATGTGATGTTATTTCTGTGGTAGAGGGACTGGTTTTTGGACCAGTCCCTCTACTATTTTCCAAGTGAAATTATTATGTATCTCTCCTGCCTGTGCTCAAGAGAATACAGATTTAGGCATTTTAGTCCGTCCCAATAGTTTAGATGTTTTACTGAGTGGATTCTAGCAGTAAAGGATCTCTGCACGCTCTCCAGGTCAGCAATTTCTCCAGCACTGAAAGGGGCTGTCATTGTGCAGCAGTACTCCACTCTAGAGAGCACAAGCATCTTGAAAACTCTTATCATCGGTATAGCATCTCTAGTTTGATAAGTTCTTGTTATCCAACCTGTCATCTTTCTTGTAGTTGTGACGGCTACTTTATTGTGTTCTTTAAAGGTAAGGTCATCCCACATGAGTACACCCAGATCCTTTACATTGCTTTTTCATTCTATGTTATGATTTGATTGTTTTATGCGTGGTTTCTGCGTTTATATTTTCATTTTTTCCATAGCGCATGAGCTGGAACTTATCTTCGTTTTAACACCATATTATTTTCTGTAGCCCACAGAAAGACCTGATTTCCATCTCATTGGAGGTTCGCTGTGTCCTCTGTTGTCTACTCTCATAAAAATCCTAGTGTCGTCTGCAAAGGATGATACAGTGCTATGGGTTGTATCCTTCTTTTTCCGACATACGGATGAGAAAAAGTACAGGAGCAAGCACAGTACCCTGGGGGACTGACGGCCCCCCCCCTGCGTGGGGGTGTCAGAGTGACAGGTGTAGAGTAACAAGCGGGGTGCCGCAAGGATCAGTGCTGGGACCCTTACTGTTTCTCATTTATGTAACGGACTGCAGGAGTTGAGTCTTTTATGTCGATGTTTGTACTCTGTCAGCACCTGTCACTCTCCCTCTGTGCCTGCACCTGTCACTCTCCCTCTGTGCCTGCACCTGTCACTCTCCCTCTGTGCCTGCACCTGTCACTCTCCCTCTGTGCCTGCACCTGTCACTCTCCCTCTGTGCCTGCACCTGTCACTCTCCCTCTGTGCCTGCACCTGTCACTCTCCCTCTGTGCCTGCACCTGTCACTCTCCCTCTGTGCCTGCACCTGTCACTCTCCCTCTGTGCCTGCACCTGTCACTCTCCCTCTGTGCCTGCACCTGTCACTCTCCCTCTGTGCCAGCACCTGTCACTCTCCCTCTGTGCCAGCACCTGTCACTCTCCCTCTGTGCCTGCACCTGTCACTCTCCCTCTGTGCCTGCACCTGTCACTCTCCCTCTGTGCCTGCACCTGTCACTCTCCCTCTGTGCCTGCACCTGTCACTCTCCCTCTGTGCCTGCACCTGTCACTCTCCCTCTGTGCCTGCACCTGTCACTCTCCCTCTGTGCCAGCACCTGTCACTCACACACTCTCCCTCTGTGTCAGCACCTGTCACTCACACACTCTCCCTCTGTGCCTGCACCTGTCACTCACACACTCTCCCTTTACTCCACAGACGCCGGTGTGTGAGCAAGAGGCGGGCCCCGCAGCTCAAGCTCTGCCTATGACTTACTCCATCGTCTTGCAAGACTGCATCAACACCTTCCTCCATGTCAACCTCTCGGCTCATGGTAGGCCTACCTTCCCTCTATTATGCAGCCTCCAACCCATCATAGGTTGGGGTGATGGTGGTGATATTAGCAGCTGTTTTGGTTGTGGCTGAAGCTCACTTGTAGTGGGGAGGAATTCCGCACAATCAGCTTGGCCTTTTCTTTGTTTTATTATGAAATATAAATGTCTCCTGGCCAGGAGGTAGGCTGTAGAGCGTGTGTAAAGTGCTGCTGGTGGTGGTGATGGTCTGGTCGTGGGCGGTGGTGTCACGTGATGCTTCATCTCCAGTTCTGATGACTCCAGTGTTGATTTTGCAATCGATATGAGATGAGAGTATTAATGGTCACCACATGTGTGACCAATATGCGTCTAATGTGCGTCCAACTGCATCTAATGTGCGTCCAACAGAGTTTAATGTGCGTCAAACACTGCTCCCGCTCGACACGCTATCATCGGCGTCCTCGACGATCTGCTTGACAAACGTCTTGGTTTTGTACCTAACTAACATTTATGCACAATAGTATTTATCTACAGTGGCCTTAAACTATAAGACATCTAACACCATCTCGGACATGCATGAATACAGAGGACATGGGAGAAATATAATTAGACAACTAGGCTATCCATGGAGTATCATGACTAACGTGCTAAACGTCTGCGCATACTGGAGGCAGACGGCCCATCTGCAGGTAGAGGCAGAGTAATCGTAGAATGTAGAGGCAGTGGACCAGAAGATGCGCACAGGGATCATGGTGCTCAACCACAGTGTTACCTGTTAAGTAGATTATAAACGGTAGACACTAATATAGGCACGATATAGTACATAGTATAAGTGATGTTCTACTAAAATATGGAGCCCAGGGACGTGGAGAAACACGAGGACTTAAACAGTGATTGCAAGAGAGGTGATAAGATGGAAAGTATGAACTAAGGTTAACTGAGTATGTATCACATTGTATACAATTGAGGCAAAGGAAAGAGAACAGATGTGTAAAAACCACTGAAGAAGGCGTTACTCAGTTTAACTTTCTCAGGAAACCCCCTCCCCATCCGGCCCGTTGGCGTCGTGAGGGGGCTTGGTGGATGGCTGCCGGAGTGTGATGCTCCATTGGGCAGTCCTGTCCTTTTCTGGCCTTGCACTCCTGCTGCTGTCTTCTCCAATTGTGCCGGATCACTTTTCCTTTTCCTTATGTTTCGTTTTTCTCCCCCCTCTTCTCCTATCTGCTTGTCGTTTCCTGCCGACCTTTTGCTTGTTTTGGATTCTTTCTTTGGACTTCTTCTATTTTGACGCCCGGGTGCTTGAGGAGGCATACTCTTGCACCCGTAGAACTGTAGTACCCAACGTCTCGAGCGAGGGGAACCTTTTATTGTCAATCCCCCTTTCGTCGCTGAACCCGATCTCGACGCACTGACGGTTCTTAAGGTGGCGTTTGTAGGGCGTATACTCACGACGCACCCCTAGGGGGCCCCGGCATGATCGGCGATAGCTTCCTGTTGGGTGTCCTGCCTCTAATTATGGCTCCATGGTGGGTATGGGGGCACATTCGTGGATGAATTTGTCACTTTTCGTCTCTATGTCGTTGAATGTTTCCGTTGTACCCTCTCAGGCTCGTGGGGTGGGCGACCAAGCCCCCGAGTCGGCCTGTATTGGAAGACCAGGCTCTGTAGCTCCCGCTGCGTTGGGCCCCGACCTTGCTCCTCCTTTGACCGTCCTGACTTCTTCCCCCAGCTCCCCTCCCTCCTCTGTGGTTGGGTCGAGCCTCCAGCCCCCGGTGGTGACCACTTCGTCCCCTGGTGTGGCTAAGTCTTTCGTTGTGACTACTGCGACTTTTGACCCCTCTCTCTCTAGGGGTTCTCAACGCCGTTCGCGCCCCAACCGCACTCGCTCGATTCCTTCCCGTGCTGATGCGTATCAGGCCTTGTTTGGTCCTGCTTCATGGGCCAAATACTTTGATCTCCTCCCTCTTGATTCTGCGATTCCTGACGATTTCTCCCTCCATCGGCATCTTGTAGATTCCGTGGATGCGTCTGTTACTTTCAACCCCACTCGTCTCGGTACACGTGTCGTTGCTGCTCCTTCTCAGGATGCGGCTTCCCGCTTGGCTGCCTTATCTTGCCTTGGCGAGATCCCTGTTCGGGTCTCCAAGAACGTTCAGATGAATGCCAGTGTTGGCACTATTCTCCTCCCACCCCATGTTGCAACCGGTGTTCGGAATCTGCAGGATTGCCACGATGATATTCGGCATATCCTTGATGCCCAAGGCCATTCTGTCCTCCAGGTTGACTCGTTTACTCGTCCCCCTCGTGGTCGTCGCCGTCAACTCCTTCACGTTGTGAAGATCACCTTTGATGGTAGGACCCTTCCATCCTCTGTCATTCTTGCTGGTGCTAGGTGCTCTGTCCAGGAGTATATTCCTTCTCCTCGACTTTGTAACAAGTGCTGGAGGTTTGGGCATGGTGCCCTCCACTGCTCTGGGACTGTCTCTCTCTGTCCTTTGTGTGGGAGTGAAGGTCACTCTAAGTCGGAGTGCACTTCTCCCCAGGCTCGTTGCCTCAACTGCGGTGAGGCCCATCCTACCTTCTCCCGTGCGTGTGTCCTTTACAAGCTTGAGGCAGCCGTCCTCAACTTGAAGCACCGGGAGCGTTTATCATTTCCTGAGGCGAGGCGCCAGGTTCGCCGGCTCCCGCCTTTTGCTAATATCTCTTATGCTCGCGTGTTGCTCTCTTCCTCTCCTCGTCCTTCCCCCCTTCCTCAGACTCACAACCGTTTCCGGGCCTTGGACCCTGATGCGCCCACTGCCCCCTCCTCTGTTCCTTTGGGTTCTCTCCCGAAGGATCCTCCTCCTGGTCCTCTGTCTGGGGTTCCCCTTCCTTCTACCCGGTCTGTCGTGTCTCCTGTGTCTTCTTCCTCGTCCCCCTCCGATCCTCCTTCCCATCCTCTTCCTCCATCTATCGGCTCTCCCCACCGCCTGTCGGTGCGGGCGGATGTCCATCGCTCTCCTAACGGCCGTCGTGTGTGCTCTCGTTCGGCTTCTCCTGTTGAGACACTGGAATCCGTTGCCCGGTACGTAGTTGCTGGGACACCGGTCTCTTTAAGTCAGAAGCGAAAGCCTGGCTCCTCTCCTTCCTCTTCCCCGGCGGGTAAGAAGGCTTCGCTTTCTTCCTCAGCTCCTACTTCTGGCTCTGTTGCTCCTTCCCCTCCCGTTTCAGTGATTGCGCCCCCTGTTCCTGCTATGGAGGCCCCTGCTTCCCTTTCGGTTGCTGCTCTTGCTGAGGTGCGCTCCCCTCTTTCTACTCCCCCTCTTCCTGCTGCTGTCCTTGACTGCTCCTCTCCGTTGTCTCTTCCTCCTCCTCCTCCTCCGGACCCCGCCCGCCCACCTCTTATCTGTTCTCCCGTTTCCTTCCCTCCGTCTTTGCTCAGTTTACCCATGCCCCCTAACCCTGACTTTGCTGACCCTGATCCCGACCCAGATATTCTTTAACGTGCTCTGTTGCTCTTTCGCCTTTGTTTCTTCCTTGTTCTCTGTTTTTGTCCTTTCTCTTCTCGTCGTTGTCCATTCTTCAATGGAACGTTCGAGGTTATTACGCCAATTTCCTCGAACTCCAACTTCTGATTTCGCGGTTTTCGTCCCTTTGTGTCTGTCTCCAGGAGCCAATGCTTGGTGCTCGTCCTGGTCGTTTTCGTGGCTATTCCTTTCTCTCCCCGTCCCCCCCCAGCCATTGCTGGGGCTTCTAATTCTTCTGCTCTCTTGATTCATGCTGATGTTCCCTTTGTTCCTTTGCTTTTTCCTTCGCCTCTCCATTGTTCTGCTGCTCGTATCTTTGTGGGGAAATGGTACACAGTTTGTTCCATTTATCTCCCCCCGAGTGTCCCGCTCTCTCTTCCTGATTTGAAACACCTCCTAGACTCCTTGCCGGAGCCTGTGCTCCTGCTGGGTGACTTCAATTGTCGTCATTCTCTTTGGGGTGACGTTCTGACGAATACCCCGGGGTCGCCTCCTTGAGCCGTTTCTCCTCTCTTCTTCCCTGTCTCTTCTGAATTCTGGTGAGCCCACTCATTTGGACTCTCGGACTCGCACCCTTTCTTGTCTTGATCTTTCTCTCTGCTCTTCTTCTCTTTACTTAGATTTCACGTGGCAGGTTCTTGATGACCTCCATGGAAGTGATCATTTCCCCATCCTTGTTTCCTTTTTCTCTTTTCGCCCTTCCCTCTCTTTCCCTAGGTGGCAGTTTGCTAAGGCGGACTGGACCCTATTTACCCTCAGTGCTGCTCTCTCTGACCTCTCCCTTCTGCCTCTCTCTCGCGCTCTCCTCCTTTTTCATGACACTGTCTTCGACGCTGCCCTCCGCTCTATTCATCGCTCTTCCTCTCGGGGTACACGGAAGTGCGTTCCCTGGTGGAATGCGGACTGTGCTCGGGCTGTCCGCTGTAAGCGTGCAGCCTGGAAGAGGCACCGCCGTAGGCAGACGACCGATTCTTTTCTTTTCTTTCGGAAAGCGAGTGCGGTGGCCCGTAGGGCCATCCGTACGGCTAAACGTGAATGTTGGGCATCTTATGTCTCAACAATTACGTCCGAAACCCCTCTGGCCAAGATCTGGAAGCGTATCCGCAAGATAGCGGTTAAGTTCGTTCCCGATGTTTCACCGGTCCTTCACCTCCATGATACTCTTGTGGCGGACCCGTTGCAGGTCTCTTCCGAACTGGGTTCCCACTTTTCTTCTGTTAGCTCTGGTCTTCATCTTCCCCAATCTTTCCTTCTTCGTAAACCTGTCCTTGAGTCTCGTCCTTTAGATTTCTGCACTCATCTTCAGCTTCCCTATAATGATCCCTTCTCTTTCTCTGAACTTCGTTCTGCCCTGGCCCTCTGCGGTTCTACGGCGGCGGGCTCCGATGGTATTCATTATGAGATGCTTCGCCATCTCCCTCCGAGCACGTCTCAGTATTTACTGAGTCTGTATAATCGGATCTGGGAGTCGTCGTCAGTCCCTGAGGACTGGCTCGATGCCGTTGTCCTCCCTGTTCGCAAACCGGGGTCTCTGGGTACTTCCCCTAAGGACTTTCGCCCTATTGCTCTCACAAGTTGTGTCTGCAAACTCTTTGAACGTATGGTTAACGTTCGTCTGATGTGGTTCCTGGAGCGCCATCAGCTCCTCTCCCCTTCTCAATTTGGTTTCCGCAAGTGCCGCAGCACGACAGATGTCCTGGTGAACTTGGAGGTCTATATTCGTACTGCTTTTGCTGCGTAGACCTCCGTTGTTGCCGTCCTTTTTGAGCTGGAAAAGGCTTACGACACCACTTGGCGTTATCATATCCTATCTCAACTTCATTCTTTTGGCCTTCGTGGTCATCTCTCTCTCTTTCTCCGCGGCTTCCTCTCTCGTCGTTCCTTTCGGGTGCGCCTTGGTACCGCTCTCTCTCTCCCTCTTTTCAGCAATACGAAGGTGTGCCCCAGGGTAGTGTTCTGAGCACTACTCTTTTTCTGGTTGCCCTCAATGGTCTTCTTTCCTCTCTTCCTTCTGGTGTCTTCTCCGCTCTCTATGTCGATGATCTTACCCTTTGTTGTCAGGGTGATGATTCGCCTCTCCTTCAACGCCGGCTTCAACTTGCAATTGATGCCGTGTCGTCTTGGGCCACTGATCATGGCTTCAAGTTCTCTGCTTCTAAGACTTGTGCCATGACTTTTACGCGGAAACGGGTTGTTCTTCGTCCCTCTTTGTCACTTTATGGTCATCCCCTTGAATACAAAGATTCCGCGAAGCTTTTGGGGTTATTCCTTGACACTCGTTTGTCTTGGTCTCCCCATATCTCTTGCCTCCGTGTTGAGTGCTCTAAGGCCCTTACCCTCCTTCGGGTCTTGTCCCATACTTCTTGGGGGGCAGATAGGCCCACTCTCATTGCTTTACATTCCTCTCTCGTTCTGCCTAAGCTCGATTATGGTTGCCCTGCTTGCTCGTCTGCTTCTCCTTCTACTCTTCGCCGTCTTGATGCTTTGCACCATACTGGGTTGCGCCTCAGTTCTGGTGCCTTTCGTTCGACTCCCGTCCTTAGCTTGTATGTTGACACTAGCTTCCTGTCTCTCCAGGACCGCCGTGATCGCTACTGTCTTCGCTATCTTGCGCGGTCCTTGCAACATCCTTCCTCTCGCCTCTGTCGTGCTTTAACTTTTACCTCTCCTGCGGTTCCTGTTCCTCTTCACCACCTCCCTCTTTCTGTCCGGTTATCTCGCCTGCAGGATTCTCTTTCCGTTCGTATTTCTGATGTTTCTCCTAGTGTTGTTCCTTCTTTGCCCCCGTGGAGGGTCCCTCTTCCGCGGTTTTGTACATCCTTGACCCATATCACTAAAGCTTTTACCCCTCCTACGGTTCTAAAACGCCTTTTCCTCGAGCACTTTTCTTCTCACTCCCGCTCCGTTTCTGTCTTCACCGATGGGTCTAAGTCAGCGGACGGTGTTGGCTACTCTGTTGTTTTTCCTGATCGCACTTATATGTGTCGCTTGCCTCCGGAGACTAGCATCTTTACAGCGGAACTTAATGCTATTCTCTATGCTCTTCGTCTCCTGCTTTCTCGTTGTCAGTCTTCCTTTGTAGTTGTTGTTGACTCTCGTAGTGCCCTCATGGCTCTCGGGTCCTTTAATCCGGTTCATCCAGTAGTTGTCGAGATCCAGCATTGGCTGTTTCTCGTTCACAGTAAATTTAAGTCGGTTGAGTTTTGTTGGGTTCCCAGCCATATTGGTGTGTCTTTAAATGAGCGTGCGGATGCTGCCGCCAAGGAAGCTGTCCGCTCTTGTCCCATCTCTCGTAAGGGCATTCCGTATTCCGACTTTTACCCGGTTATCCATTCCTCCGTCCTTACCCGTTGGCAGGCTTCTTGGTCGTCTGTTACTGGTAACAAACTACGTACTCTTAAATGTTGTGTTTCCTCGTGGCATTCCTCCTTCCACCGTAACCGACGGTGGGAAACAGCTCTGGCGAGGTTGCGTATTGGCCATACTCGCTTAACCCATGGTCACTTGATGGAGCGCCGCCCTGCTCCTTATTGTCCTAGTTGCATTGTCCCTCTTACAGTCGTGCATGTCCTTCTTGAATGTCCTGACTTCCAGGACGAGCGTGTGTCTTGCTTTCCGACCGCCCCTCGCGGTCACCTGTCCCTCGATAGAATTCTTGGTGACTCGGATACTTTTGATATCGTTCGCCTTATGCGTTTTTGTTCTCGTATTGGCATCCTTGGTGATATTTAGCGCCCTCTGATTATTTTGCGTATTTGATGGTGCTACATACCCTTCCCGGTTTGGTGCCTTCTTTTGATAATTACTTACTTACTTACTTTCTCAGGAAATCTCAAGATTCGCTGATGGAATGTTGAATAAAAGTGTCCAACACAAAAGTGTCTAAGGGAGCTGGTCGGCCGAGCGGACAGTACGCTAGACTTGTGATCCTGTGGTCCTGGGTTCGATCCCAGGCGCCGGCGAGAAACAATGGGCAGAGTTTCTTTCACCCTATGCCCCTGTTACCTAGCAATAAAATAGGTACCTGGGTGTTAGTCAGCTGTCACGGGCTGCTTCCTGGGGATGGAGGCCTGGTCGAAGACCGGGCCACGGGGACACTAAAAACCCCAAAATCATCTCAAGATATAACACCCACAATGGTTGGGTACTCAATCTGGACGAGCTCTCTCGGAACACTATTAACTAGAGCGTGTGGAAAAGGGTCGAAGGCAGTAGGCATAAGTTTGTTACTTAGTTTATAGTATCGTAAGCATTACCCTTACAGCTAGACGTAAAAACTATGAATGTTAGTGCTTGTTCCTCACGAACGTAGTCATCCTCTGCTACATACTGACAGTCAGGAAGTGGGGAGCCGATGTAACGCATCCAGCGACCTTAACAGACTGGAACACCAGTCACACGAGCGTGTATCATCAGACTATTGGTGGTGTACTATCAAAATAACTGGTCTGGACCGAAGGTTGTAAGTGTTTGTACCAGGTGTTGTGTACCACTGTTCGTGTCTGCGACCGGAGTGGACGTCACAGTGGTAGTGTCAGTCAATAAGTTGTGTAATTGTACTGGGTTGTCATCGTCAACCGTCAGTCGGGCTAATTTCACGTGATTGAGATGTTCATTTACATGTTCACCTGTAGCTAGGTTTTCCAGCGTGTACGTGTTACCTGTGATGTGCTCAAGAACTCTGTAAGGGCAAAGAAACTTCTCAGTCAGCTTATACATAGAACCATCTCTTCGCTGGTTAAAGATCATTACTAAAGATCCAGGTCCTATTTTTGTAGGTTTAAGATGAGCGTTTTGTAGCAGAGTGAAACCGTGAGTAGCTTTAGAGAGGTGTTCCTTGACTCTCTGGACACCAATTGTCTTGTTGTTTTACTTTAACATAAACATCATAGTTATAGAGTGGCACAGGCGGCGAGGATATGAGAGCGTCAAGGAATCTCACGTCTGTCCCACACAGCACAAAGTGAGGCGTGTCTCCTATGGACGAGTTGACAGAGGAGTTGATCGAGCTTTGGACGATTGGTATAAGTTCTTCGCATTTGTGACTGTCCTGATTGACTGTTACTCTGAGTGCGTCAAGTACTTTCCTATTTGTTCTTTCAGGAAGGCTGGTTGCCTTATCAACCAGCTGGTTGATAAGGCATTATATTATACTTCTTGATGTTGTACAATTAAGTCAGTTGTTCCAGAACATAATTATGGAATTCTGGGTCATTGTCAGAGAGTATAACCCGAGGTGGACAATACCTGCAAATTATGTTATCAGGCAATGCACTAGCAATTGTTTCTGCAGTTTTGTTTGGAATTGGAACCAGTTCACCGTATCTAGAGAAGTTATCTACCATAACTAGAAGATGTTTATTACCTATGGAAGTTTTGGCAAAGTTCGTGAGCAAGTCCATGGAAACACGGTGCCAAGGTGCATTAGTCGTAGGGTAAGTCTGAATCGGGTTCGGGTCAGCAAAATGGCCTCTGTGAGCTTGGCAGGTTAGACATTGATCCATGTGATGTTCAGTCTGTCTTGCCATTTTGGGCCAGAAGTACCTAAGACGAGCCTGCTTTATGGTGCGGTCCTTGCCAGGATGTGCACTCTGTGGGGCGTCATGGACAAGTTTCCACACGGTAGGTACTATCGACGCAGGCATAACAAGTTTATGTATCATTCTGGCAGGGGAGCCAAGCATAACCTTGCGGGGGAGCACGTGATTTAAGAATATTGGTTCCATAAGCGGCACGGGAGGCTTGACGGTAAGAGTCGTGTTCGGGTTCATTAGAAACCTTATGATCGGGGCCCACATTGGGTCTTGTTGTTGTGCTATTTCTACATTTTGCAAGTCTGATGAAGGGTATTAAACGTGAACAGGAGCGACGTAGTGGAAGAGGGCATTGGCAACTACATTATATCTGCCAGGTAAGTATCCAAACGTGGGGTAGGAACTCTTGTATGGTGAGCGACCAACGGGCAAACTTACCTATTAGGTTCTTGTCTTTGAACAAGGGAATAATGGCTTGGTGGTCCGTCAGTACATGGATAAGGAAGCTGAAGATGATGTCTCTGAAATGTTTGAGAGCCCACACTACAGCTAAAGCTTCACGTTCTGTTGTCGAATAATTCTTTTCTGCTTTGGAGAGGACTCGGCTTGCACATGCAATGGCATGTTCTTTTCTGTCGCTAGTTTGTGTTAGTACGGCTCCTAACCCAATATTACTGGGGTTGGTGACTAAGACAAACGGTTTGGAGAAGTCTGGGAAACTTGAGAATGGCAGGAGATATCAAAGCCTCTTTAAGTGTTTTAAACACTCTCTTGCTCAGCTGTCCAAGCGAATGGCACATCTTTCTTAAGGTGAGTGAGAGGAAACGCAATCACTGAGCAGCCAGCCATGAAATGGCAGTAAAATCCTGCTAGGCCTATGAACTTTTGTACAGCTTCAACATTATGAAGGGCCGGATAATACTTCACAGCGTCTATCTTTGAGTCAAGAGTGGTGATGCCTTTTGGGGTGACATTGTTCAAGAAACTTTATCTCTTTCTTCATGAAGTCACATTTGTTAAGTTTGATCATTAGATTAGCTTCAGATAGTGTCTGAAGAACACATTCTAAACTTTGAAGATGGGTTGGCACATCCTTGGACGTGATTATGAGGCAGTCGAGGTAAACCATGAGGATATTACCTATCATTCGTCAGAACAAGTTTGTCATAAGCCTTGAGAAAGTAATAGGGCTCATGGGTAAGCCAAAAGGCCTGCGGGTGTAGTGGGTGTACTGGTCATGACCATTCGGGACTGAAAACGCTGTCAGTTCTCAGCTTTCTGGGTCAAGTGGTATTTGCCAAAACCCTTCCAATACATCAAGTGTAGAAAAAACCTTATCCTGGCCTATGTTCTGCAATAAGTCAGTGACCACAGGAAGTGGAAACCTATCAGTTATCGTCACTTGGTTAAGTTTTCTGAAATCAACGACGGGACACCAAGAGCCATCCTTCCTGGGTACCGAGATTAATGGAGCATTCCATGGTGAAGTTCTTTCTTCAATAACACCTCCGTGTAACATCTCGTCAATAAGTCGGTCAGCAACAGCTCGTTGAGAATGAGGCAATCTGTATGTGGGTACATAAACTGGTAGAGTACCTGGTTCAAGAGGAATTTTGTGAGTGATGAGGTGTGTCATCCCAAGTTGTTCTCCTGTCAGAGCAACAACAGTACAATGTTTGTTGAGGATGGTCAGCAACTGAATTTGGGCATCAGGGAAGTCAGTGGGAATAAGATGCTCAGGTGAGACCGCAAACTGATTTCGATTTGTCGTATGAGAGAGTGCATATACTATGTGTTCAGTAGAGGCCTCATCCACCACCCGCACCGGTAAGGAATACTGGGTGAAGTTTACAATGTGTGCGCCTGATGCGAGGTGAATGTTGACATTGGTGACATTGGCAATATAAACAGCAGTAGTAGTGTTGTGTATCTGATGTAAGGACGGTTCTATGTAGGTACCTTTTTTATTTAACATGTGGCACTGTCTGCTACTACGTGATCTAGGTCAAGTACACCAGTAATTTTGACAATAACCTTTGTTAGTGCATGAGAATGTAGTACGGTGTCTTGGTTAAAGATGCCTCTGACTTGACTGATGTTAGACTCTAGGCATATAAGGTAATGAACAATTGCTGGGACCCCTCGCAAAGATTCATTGACCTCACCGACGTGTGAGACTGTGTGATTGTCTGATGGACTGGTGTCAGTGAGTGAGTGACGGCATTGTTTGGGTGTGACTGGTAAAGTGTATCCTGGTCACTCCTGGCTTTAATGTAACTGATGTAGTCCCTATGGTTGGTGAGCTCGTGTCCCATGGTGAACACGCCACAAAGAGGTACTACTGTGTCACCAACTATATATAGTGGCTAGCTTGGTGAGGAGGAGTGGAGCTATAGTGTTAGCTTGGTGAGGAGGAGTGGAGCTATAGTGTTAGCTTGGTGAGGAGGAGCTGGGCTATAGTGGTTAGCTTGGAGGTTAGTACAGCGGTGACAATCACCTCAACAGTCATGACCAGGCAGCTGGTGGCACGAGAAGAATGCCATGTCCATGCCATAGACATGGCATTCTGACGTGTCATGTCCAGCTCCGTGGTGAAATGTGCAATAAGGATGGTTGTGATAGTATGGCCCGCATTGTTGTGTCTGGCACGCTGTTGGTAACGCCTCTTGGTTGATGTGCACTCTGCCTCACGGTGGCCTGATTTGCCACTGTTAAAGCATTCTGGCGTTCGAGTGCGTGGAGGATACTGAGGGGAGTTAGTCGTGGAGTATGACCTGGGGCTGTATGAGGGGTGGAGGAGACCAAGCAGGAGTCTGAACGTTACTAGGGAAAGAACGTGTGACAACGGGTTATGGTGACTGCACTGAAGACAGAAGAATGCTGGGCAGAGTCCCGGTTCTTTAGCCTCTCGGTGGACTCTACCATCTCGTCCATTAATTCCAAAATTGTGTTGTTTAGACCAAAGACCTTAGCGTCTATGTCCTTCAGTATGGCCTCGGGGGCATGACGCTGCAGGGCACCAGACGTCAGTAGTCTACACACATTGTCTATGGTGAAGCTTCCCTTATCTTGCCATCTAGAACCTGTCAAAGCTTCAGTGAGCTGTGTAGCTCATCTTGGTGTCAGCCGAAAGTGTTGCGTGTCTCATTAAGGCACATTACTGCATTACCTATGTGGCGAGCAATGCCAAAGGGGTCACGATCGACACCTGATGAATATCTCTTACGAAAGAATTTTGTTTAAATTCTTCCCAGTTCACAATTTTCCTGAAGTCGTATGATTCTGCCACGAGACATCCATCACCGGTTTACTAGTCCAGGATGGACGTCGCCATGCTGGTGAAGTCTGCGTCTGCGACACCAGTGCCCCTGGCCCGTACTCTAGCTTATACACTAGAGAACCATAGGCTAGATTCACGAAGCAGTTACGCT
>NC_059641.1:27500-65000 GCF_020424385.1 Procambarus clarkii | reverse complement strand
GACACTCTCTGGGGGTCTCTGGGGGACTGTTAGACCTCCTCTTGACCAGGGGACAAGGAAGGGGAACTCGGGGGAGAGAAGGGAAGGTCTGCATGGAAGAGGAGGAGAGGTGGATCTAGGGTGAAGGAGGGACTTGTGAGCAGAAGAAACAGCAAAAAACTAAAAGAGGAATAAAGAATGGTACAAGAAGAGGAAAAGTTACAAAGGAAAGAAAGAAGGAATCAGGAAACGCCACGATAAAGATGTCCCTTTATCTCCTCTGAAAGATTTATGCAGAAAACTATTTTGAAATGGAAACTTTTGGCTGCCTTCTTGGTCTGGGGGAGACACCTGCCTTCTTGGTCTGGGGGAGACACCTGCCTTCTTGGTCTGGGGGAGACACCTGCCTTCTTGGTCTGGGGGAGACACCTGCCTTCTTGGTCTGGGGGAGACACCTGCCTTCTTGGTCTGGGGGAGACACCTGCCTTCTTGGTCTGGGGGAGACACCTGCCTTCATGGTCTGGGGGAGACACCTGCCTTCATGGTCTGGGGGGAGACACCTGCCTTCTTGGTCTGGGGGAGACACCTGCCTTCATGGTCTGGGGGAGACACCTGCCTTCATGGTCTGGGGGAGACACCTGCCTTCTTGGTCTGGGGGGAGACACCTGCCTTCTTGGTCTGGGGGAGACACCTGCCTTCATGGTCTGGGGGAGACACCTGCCTTCATGGTCTGGGGGGAGACACCTGCCTTCTTGGTCTGGGGGAGACACCTGCCTTCATGGTCTGGGGGAGACACCTGCCTTCATGGTCTGGGGGAGACACCTGCCTTCATGGTCTGGGGGAGACACCTGCCTTCTTGGTCTTGGGGAGACACCTGCCTTCTTGGTCTTGGGGAGACACCTGCCTTCTTGGTCTTGGGGAGACACCTGCCTTCATGGTCTGGGGGAGACACCTGCCTTCATGGTCTGGGGGAGACACCAGCCTTCATGGTCTGGGGGAGACACCTGCCTTCATGGTCTGGGGGAGACACCTGCCTTCATGGACTGGGGGAGACACCTGCCTTCATGGTCTGGGGGAGACGCCTGCCTTCATGGTCTGGGGGAGACGCCTGCCTTCATGGTCTGGGGGAGACGCCTGCCTTCATGGTCTGGGGGAGACGCCTGCCTTCTTGGTCTGGGGGAGACGCCTGCCTTCTTGGTCTGGGGGAGACGCCTGCCTTCATGGTCTGGGGGAGACGCCTGCCTTCATGGTCTGGGGGAGACACCTGCCTTCATGGTCTGGAGGGAAACGCAATTTCAGACAAACGCATCAATTTTATGGAAACTTTTTCATCCAATTTCTGAGGCGATGACCCAGACAACACTGTACTCACCTAGTTGTGCTTGCGGGGGTTGAGCTCTGGCTCTTTGGTCCCGCCTCTCAACTGTCAATCAACAGGTGTACAGGTTCCTGAGCCTATTGGGCTCTATCATATCTACACTTGAAACTGTGTATGGAGTCAGCCTCCACCACATCACTGCCTAATGCATTCCACCTGTTAACTACTCTGACACTGAAAAAGTTCTTTCTAACGTCTCTGTGGCTCATGTGGGTACTGTCTCCACCTGTGTCCCCTTGTTCGTGTTCCCCTTGTGTTAAATAGCCTGTCTTTATCTACCCTGCGCGTGTGTGTGTGTGTGTGTGTGTGTGCGTGTGTGTGTGTAGGGTGGGGGGGGGGGGGAGAACGTACTAACGAAGATGTACTCGGGTAGATAGTCATGCAGAGTCGATCGTCAGCTCCTAAGCCCCGCCTCTCGCCTCGCAGTGAGAAAGCTGGACTGACAAACAATAATACAAGAATGGAATATACGAAGAAGAGTCAACAAAGGAGCGAAGCGAGGAAAGGAAAAAGATATAAATATGGTTACTATAAGCCTTTATCAGCGCTGCGTTTGTTCGGCTCCCTCCCCCCCCCTTCCTGCTTCAACCCAGGCACCCCACTCCCACCCCCTCTCCCACATATTATATCGAAATAAAAAATAAATATATTTCTAGTCTGACGCGACACTTGAGCGCATTTCGTAAAACTTATTACATTTTCAAAGACTTTAGTTTACAAATACACAACTGAATAGAACTTACATATCTTCGATTTTTGTTTATATCTACATTTGAGTGAGGTGGATGGGGTGAGGTGGCATTAATAGGGTATTAATTTCATCAACACAAGACAGAACACGAAACAATGGGTATTGAAATGGAAGTGATTGTAGAAAGCCTATTGGTCCATATTTCTTGATGCTTCTATATTAGAGCGAAGTCTTAAGGTGGGTAGAATATAGTTGTGCATTAATTGGTTGTTGATTGCTGGTGTTGACTTCTTAATGTGTAGTGCCTCGCAAACGTCAAGCCGCCTGCTGTCGCTGTATCTATCGATGATTTCTGTGTTTACTAGGATTTCCCTGGCGATGGTTTGGTTGTGGGAAGAGATTATATGTTCCTTAATGGAGCCCCTGTTGTTTATGCATCGTTAAACGCCTAGAAAGAGATGTTGTTGTCTTGCCTATATACTGGGTTTTTTGGAGCTTGCAGTCCCCAAGTGGGCATTTCAAGGCATAGACGACGTTGGTCTCTTTTAAAGCGTTCTGTTTTGTGTCTGGAGAGTTTCTCATGAGTAGGCTGGCCGTTTTTCTGGTTTTATAGTAAATCGTCAGTTGTATCCTCTGATTTTTGTCTGTAGGGATAACGTTTCTATTAACAATATCTTTCAGGACCCTTTCCTCTGTTTTATGAGCTGTGGAAAAGAAGTTCCTGTAAAATAGTCTAATAGGGGGTATAGGTGTTGTGTTAGTTGTCTCTTCAGAGGTTGCATGGCGTTTCACTTTCCTTCTTATGATGTCTTCGACGAAACCATTGGAGAAGCCATTGTTGACTAGGACCTGCCTTACCCTACAGAGTTCTTCGTCGACTTGCTTCCATTCTGAGCTGTGGCTGAGAGCACGGTCGACATATACATTAACAACACTCCTCTTGTACCTGTCAGGGCAGTCGCTGTTGGCATTTAGGCACATTCCTATGTTCGTTTCCTTAGTGTAGACTGCAGTGTGGAAACCTCCGCTCTTTTCCATGACTGTTACATCTAGAAAGGGCAGCTTCCCATCCTTTTCCATCTCGTAAGTGAAACGCAGGACGGAACTCTGCTCAAATGCCTCCTTCAGCTCCTGCAGATGTCTGACATCAGGTACCTGTGTGAAAATGTCAACATACCTGCAGTATATGGCCGGTTTCAAGTTCATGTCGACTAAGACTTTTTGCTCGATGGTACCCATGTAGAAGTTTGCAAACAGGACACCTAGGGGAAATGTCAAGACACACAAGCCTGGAAACCCACTTCGGCCAATCATTAGCCAGATACCCGCACCCACGTACAGACTGGCGAAGCGACTCAACGGCCTGCTGACTCCTTATGTTCCTTGCGCCTTCAGCCTGAAGTCTCCAAAGGAATTTGTTGACTTACTGCGGGGCACACGGGCCACAGGGATAAGAGCCTCGTTGGACGTAGAATCGCTGTTTACCAACGTACCTGTGGACGAGACAATGGGGATGATAGCCGACAGAGTGTATCGTGATCCCGCCTGTACTCCTCTTGACATACCCGAAAATATTCTAAGGAAACTACTCCAAGCTTGTACTAAAGAGGCACCCTTCTTGAGCCCGGATGGGCACATGTATAAGCAAGTAGATGGGGTCGCCATGGGTTCTCCCCTAGGTGTCGTGTTTGCAAACTTCTACATGGGTACCATCGAGCAAAAAGTCTTAGTCGACATGAACTTGAAACCGGCCATATACTGCAGATATGTTGACGACATTTTTACACAGGTACCTGATGTCAGACATCTGCAGGAGCTGAAGGAGGCATTTGAGCAGAGTTCCGTCCTGCGTTTCACTTACGAGATGGAAAAGGATGGGAAGCTGCCCTTTCTAGATGTAACAGTCATGGAAAAGAGCGGAGGTTTCCACACTGCAGTCTACACTAAGGAAACGAGAAGAAATAAAAAAATAAAAATGAATTTTGGAGAATTGATTTTTGAATTACCTCCAACAGTGAAAAGAAATGTACGAAAGATTGAGAAAATTCGTGTTAGAATTATTAATCTTACTTTTTCGGTCATATTTAATAATATATATATATACATATATATATTTCTCCCTCCCCTATAATATATCACTATATTTCATGACATTTATATGTCTGGAAAAGTTGGAGTTCCCAGATGAATCTGAGAGTGGATGGATGTTTATATTCTGTGACCTTGTTAATTAGTGGAATTTAGCATTTATTGTAAAGTGTAAACAATGGACTCTACCCCGAGCTCCTGTGGACTGACTCACTCACACATCTGGTGAGACTAGCCACGAGCCTCTGGCCGCCTACTTTCAACCAACAGATAAACAGATGATCACTTCCACAAGTATAGTTTTGTATCCATTAATCATGTCACTATATAGGGAAATTGGACTTTCATTAGTTGTACATAAGAGAGTTTCCTAATTAACTTTGCTGCTCCTCCCTGAACACGATCAAGTCAGTTCCATTGTATGTGACCCAAACTACTCTGAAGGATCGTAACGACTGTCTAACAGAGAGAAGATAACACTGAAGACTACTAGAGATATCTAAGATGGAGAGGTCTTGTCCCAATGTAGTAGTGGCTTTGTTACACACAGTTATGATGTTTGGGTCATTAGGATTGTAAGACATTAGGATGCGACCGGAGCTTCAGGCGGAGACATGCTCCATACATGAATGATACACAAACGTTACACAAGCCGGCCAAGTACACGCAGGCTCCTCCCCCCTCCCCCCCCCCCTGTTTCCCCGGAACCTTCAAGCGGTTTTTACATGTAATTAAAACCCAAACCGGTGTTGTGCTCGTCACTGGATATTAAAAAAGCCTCGCTGGATAACACACACAAAATGTGTGTTAATATACCACCCCCCCTTTCTCCCCCCTTACCCCCCTCCCCCCCACCATATTCTACCTCCAAACTAACGCGGAACAAAATCGCCATTTTATGCCCGTGTAAAATTAACCAATTTTTCCCCCTCGTAAATAATTACCGGGATAAAAATTTCCTGCGTTGTTTAGACTCGACAAAAATGGCTTTTAACACATATAAATTACTTGTTATTAAGTATGTTCTTCTTGGATAATGTATTATAATGGGTGTGGCTCTGTGAGTGTTGGTGTGGCTCTGTGAGTGTTGGTGTGGCTCTGTGAGTGTTGGTGTGGCTCTGTGAGTGTTGGTGTGGCTCTGTGAGTGTTGGTGTGGCTCTGTGAGTGTTGGTGTGGCTCTGTGAGTGTTGGTGTGGCTCTGTGAGTGTTGGTGTGGCTCTGTGAGTGTTGGTGTGGCTCTGTGAGTGTTGGTGTGGCTCTGTGAGTGTTGGTGTGGCTCTGTGAGTGTTGGTGTGGCTCTGTGAGTGTTGGTGTGGCTCTGTGAGTGTTGGTGTGGCTCTGTGAGTGTTGGTGTGGCTCTGTGAGTGTTGGTGTGGCTCCGTGAGTGTTGGTGTGGCTCCGTGAGTGTTGGTGTGGCTCTGTGAGTGTTGGTGTGGCTCTGTGAGTGTTGGTGTGGCTCCCTGAGTGTTGGTGTGGCTCCGTGAGTGTTGGTGTGGCTCCCTGAGTGTTGGTGTGGCTCTGTGAGTGTCGGTGTGGCTCCCTGAGTGTTGGTGTGGCTCTGTGACTTGAGAGTTTGGTCCACCAGGCTGTTGCTTGGAGCGGCCCGCAGGCCCACATACCCACCATAGCCCGGTTGGTCCGGCACTTCTTGAAGAAAACTATCTAGTTTTCTCTTGAAGATGTCCACGGTTGTTCCGGCAATATTTCTTATAGTCGCTGGGAGGACGTTGAACAACCGCGGACCTCTGATGTTTATACAGTGTTCTCTGATTGTGCCTATGGCACCTCTGCTCTTCACTGGACCTCTGATGTTTATTCAGTGTTCTCTGATTGTGTCTATGCCACCTCTGCTCTTCACTAGACCTCTGATGTTTATTCAGTGTTCTCTGATTGTGTCTATGGCACCTCTGCTCTTCACTGGACCTCTGATGTTTATTCAGTGTTCTCTGATTGTGCCTATGGCACCTCTATGGCATTCCTATGGCACCCCTGTATGACACCTCTATGGCACGCTTATGGCACCTCTATGATACCCCCTATGTCACCCCCAATGGCACCTCCTATAGCACCCCTATGCAACCCGTTCTCGCAAATTCATAAAGTCAATATTGACTTATTAACTACGTGCATAGGTGATATACTAAACATAATAGATACCCTTAAAAAGATTCATAGAAAACACCGACCTTACCTAACCTTGTTAGTATCTTAAGATAAGCATCTTATTGCTTCGTAATTACAATTATTACTTAACCTATACCTATTATAGGTTAGGTAATAATTGTAATTACGAAGCAATAAGATGCTTATCTTAAGATACTAACAAGGTTAGGTAAGGTTGGTGTTTTCTATGAATCTTTTTAAGGGTATCTATTATGTTAGGTGACATACTTATGCACATATTTAATAAGTCAATATTGACTTATTAAATTTGCGAGAACGGGTTGCCCTATGGCACCTCCTATAGCACCCCCATGGCACGCTTATGGCACCCCTATGGCACCCCTGCTCCTCACTTGTTCCATTCTACCTTTTCTCCCTACTGTGCCTCCAGCATGTTGTTATGTAAGAGTTAGAGGAGGTGGTGTATAGTGACCTTAACACTGTTGTTGGTCCCGCCAGAGTATGTCAGCAAGAGGTGTGACGTCTCGGGCCGCTGGGAGGGGAAGTCGCCCGGGGACTTCAGTCTGCCTCAAGGCTGGACCAACTACACCGTCTGCTTCACTGAAGTCATGCAGGACATCATCCGGGAGCTCTACAAGAAGTCAGCAGAGGACGCCCAGGTCAGTCTTATGTGTGTGTATATATATATATATATATTAATATATATATATATACCTATAATAATAGTATCTAATAATATATAATAGTACCTGATAATAATATATATATATGTACCTCAACTTGGGTCCTAAATTCGCCTAGCATTTACATAAACACTTACGAAACCTGTTCATCTCTACTCAGTCATGGTGGGTTTTGTTGGCATTTATTAAACATCTGAGGAGCTCCACTCTACGATGTTGTTTAAAACAAAAGTAACTTTGGATTATGAAGATTTGACGCCAAGAAATTTCTTAATAAATGTATATAATGCCGAAATCATTGTTGAATGATGTACATGTTTCGTAAGTGTGTCGTAAGTGGATCGTAAGTTTGTCGTAAGTGGGTCGTAAGTTTGTCGTATGTTTGTTGTAAGTTTGTCGTAAGTGGGTCGTAAGTGTATCGTAAGTAGGAGTGCAAATCTTTGACGAATCGTGTCCCTGTTCAGTCACGGAACGGTCCTAATGAATTGTGTAAAGTGGTTTGAATAATCAAGTAATTGTGTCTTAAGTAGGGCGACACAATTATCAGGGGAAAGCACCAAGCCATTACCACTATATAGCACAGGGAAGGGGTCAGAATTGGGGATGGGACGGTGGGAAAGGAATGGTGCCCAACCACTTGTGTGGACGGACTCTGGGGATTGAACGCCGACCTGCACGACGCGAGACCGTCGCTCTACCGTCCAACCCAAGTGGTTGGCAAAGACTGTGAAGGAACTGTGTCCTGCCACTCTGGCCATCGAGGATCGAACGCCGATCCTACAAGAAGCAGGGACGAACCAACCAGTTCAAAGGTAGATAGATGAACAGGAAGTGAACATTGTTCAAAGTTAACCTATCCTAACTTTACCCACTTTGTGAAGTGAACACTGTGAACAGTGCTCCTCACTATGTTAAGAGCTCCTCACACTATGTAAAGTGCTCCACACTATGTCGCCTGATCCACACACTGTAGCCTGCTCCACACACTGTAGCCTGCTCCACACACTGAAGCCTGCTGCACACACTGTAGCCTGCTCCACACTATGTAAAGTACTCCACACACTGTAGCCTGCTGCACACTATGTAAAGTACTCCAGACACTGTAGCCTGCTGCACACTGTGTAAAGTACTCCACACACTGTAGCCTGCTCCACACTGTGTAAAGTACTCCACACACTGTAGCCTGCTGCACACACTGTAGCCTGCTCCACACTATGTAAAGTACTCCACACACTGTAGCCTGCTGCACACTATGTAAAGTACTCCACACACTGTAGCCTGCTGCACACTATGTAAAGTACTCCACACACACTGTAGCCTGCTGCACACTATGTAAAGTACTCCACACACTGTAGCCTGCTCCACACTGTGTAAAGTGCTCCACACACTGTAGCCTGCTGCACACTGTGTAAAGTACTCCACACACACTGTAGCCTGCTCCACACTATGTAAAGTACTCCACACACTGTAGCCTGCTCCACACTATGTAAAGTACTCCACACACTGTAGCCTGCTCCACACTGTGTAAAGTACTCCACACACTGTAGTCTGCTCCACACTGTGTAAAGTGCTCCACACACTGTAGCCTGCTCCACACTGTGTAAAGTACTCCACACACACTGTAGCCTGCTCCACACTGTGTAAAGTGCTCCACACACTGTAGCCTGCTCCACACTGTGTAAAGTGCTCCACACACTGTAGCCTGCTCCACACTATGTAAAGTACTCCACACACACTGTAGCCTGCTGCACACTGTGTAAAGTACTCCACACACACTGTAGCCTGCTCCACACTATGTAAAGTACTCCACACACACTGTAGCCTGCTGCACACTATGTAAAGTGCTCCACACACACTGTAGCCTGCTCCACACTATGTAAAGTACTTCACATACACTGTAGCCTGCTCCACACTATGTAAAGTACTCCACATACACTGTAGCCTGCTGCACACTGTGTAAAGTACTCCACACACACACTGTAGCCTGCTCCACACTATGTAAAGTACTCCACACACACTGTAGCCTGCTCCACACTGTGTAAAGTACTCCACACACTGTAGCCTGCGGCACACTATGTAAAGTGCTCCACACACACACTGTAGCCTGCTCCACACTATGTAAAGTGCTCCACACACTGTAGCCTGCTCCACACTATGTAAAGTACTCCACACACACTGTAGCCTTCTGCACACTGTGTAAAGTACTCCACACACACTGTAGCCTGCTGCACACTATGTAAAGTGCTCCACACACTGTAGCCTGCTGCACACTGTGTAAAGTGCTCCACACACTGTAGCCTGCTGCACACTGTGTAAAGTGCTCCACACACTGTAGCCTGCTGCACACTATGTAAAGTGCTCCACACACTGTAGCCTGCTGCACACTGTGTAAAGTACTCCACACACACTGTAGCCTGCTGCACACTATGTAAAGTGCTCCACACACTGTAGCCTGCTGCACACTGTGTAAAGTACTCCACACACTGTAGCCTGCTCCACACTGTGTAAAGTGATCCACACACTGTAGCCTGCTGCACACTGTGTAAAGTGCTCCACACACTGTAGCCTGCTGCACACTATGTAAAGTACTCCACACACTGTAGCCTGCTCCACACTGTGTAAAGTACTCCACACACTGTAGCCTGCTGCACACTGTGTAAAGTACTCCACACACTGTAGCCTGCTGCACACTATGTAAAGTACTCCACACACTGTAGCCTGCTCCACACTGTGTAAAGTACTCCACACACACTGTAGCCTGCTCCACACTATGCAAAGTACTCCACACACTGTAGCCTGCTGCACACTGTGTAAAGTACTCCACACACTGTAGCCTGCTCCACACTATGTAAAGTACTCCACATACACTGTAGCCTGCTGCACACTATGTAAAGTACTCCACACACACACTGTAGCCTGCTGCACACTGTGTAAAGTACTCCACACACTGTAGCCTGCTCCACACTATGTAAAGTACTCCACATACACTGTAGCCTGCTCCACACTATGTAAAGTACTCCACACACACACTGTAGCCTGCTCCACACTATGTAAAGTACTCCACACACACACTGTAGCCTGCTGCACACTGTGTAAAGTACTCCACACACAGTAGCCTGCTCCACACTATGTAAAGTACTCCACACACACACTGTAGCCTGCTGCACACTGTGTAAAGTGCTCCACACACTGTAGCCTGCTGCACACTGTGTAAAGTACTCCACACACTGTAGCCTGCTCCACACTATGTAAAGTACTCCACATACACTGTAGTCTGCTGCACACTATGTAAAGTACTCCACATACACTGTAGCCTGCTCCACACTATGTAAAGTACTCCACATACACTGTAGCCTGCTCCACACTGTGTAAAGTACTCCACACACTGTAGCCTGCTCCACACTATGTAAAGTACTCCACATACACTGTAGCCTGCTCCACACTATGTAAAGTACTCCACACACTGTAGTCTGCTGCACACTGTGTAAAGTACCATGTAAAGAGAGAAGCAGACAGACAGACAGAGGAAACAGATAAAGATAGACAGAGAAGGAGACATGTAGACCCAGAAAGACATAGAGAGAGAGAGAGAGAGAGAGGGAAGCACAGATAGATAAAACCATAGGGACATAAATGCAGACACGGAAACGTATAGAAACACAGACAGACATAGAAACAACAAAGTCACAGAGAAACGGACAGATACAGAAAGACACACAGTATGACCTAGAGTAACAGAGAGCGACAAAGAGACACAGGGAAATGACAGACACGAAGATGTGGACATAGAGAGACAAAGACTCATACACAGATACAAAGATACAGGACACAGACAGACTAAGAGCGGCACAGATGGAGAAATACAGATAGTCGCACCTGTGGACACCACCTCAAGTCGCAGCTCTGGACACCACCTCAAGTCGCAGCTCTGGACACCACCTCAAGTCGCAGCTCTGGACACCACCTCAAGTCGCAGCTCTGGACACCACCTCAAGTCGCAGCTCTGGACACCACCTCAAGTCGCAGCTCTGGACACCACCTCAAGTCGCAGCTCTGGACACCACCTCAAGTCGCAGCTCTGGACACCACCTCAAGTCGCAGCACTGGACGTCTCAGGGGCTACAAAGGGAGAGCTATAACAGAACACACTTACATAAGAGGTCAGCAGCCAGTGGTGGACGGCAGCCAGTGGTGGCAGACAGCCAGTGGTGGCAGACAGCCACTGGTGGCGCTCCTCATCTGACCATTGTCTAGTTAAGTGACGCCGCCGCCGCCGCCGCCGCCGCCGCGTCCCCTACACTCTCGGGGATATTTATAGAGTGGCTCCTTGTGGCGTCCTTCCTGGTAGCTGCCTGGGGCCAGATTCACGAAGCAGTTACTCAAGCACTTACGAACCTGGGGCCAGATTCACGAAGCAGTTACTCAAGCACTTACGAACCTGGGGCCAGATTCACGAAGCAGTTACTCAAGCACTTACGAACCTGGGGCCAGATTCACGAAGCAGTTACGCAAGCACTTACGAACCTGGGGCCAGATTCACGAAGCAGTTATGCAAGCACTTACGAACTTGGGGCCAGATTCACGAAGCAGTTACGCAAGCACTTACGAACGTGTACATCTTTCCTCAATCTTTGACGGCTTTGGTTACATTTATTAAACAGTTTACAAGCATGAAAACTTGCCAATCAACTGTTGTTATTGTTATAAACAGCCTCCTGGTGCTTCGGAGCTCATTAACTGTTTAATAATTGGAAACACAGCCGCCAAACATTGAGAAAAGATGCACACGTTCGTAAGTGTTTGCGTAAGTGCTTTCGTGAATCTGGCCCCTGGCCACCAGGGGGTAACGGTCTGCCCCCTTGTTCACGTCTCTGTCTTGCTTCATTCTTGTCTCGGCCTCCTTTATCTCGTAGACCTGTTCCTCCTACGGTTGTATCCTTCCAGTAAACAAAGCCGCCGTGATATAGGAAAGATGTACATGTTTCGTAAGTGGTTGGGTAAAGGCTTGATGAATCTTTGTTTTGGCTCCTATTAGTTACACTGCCTTACCTGTAAACACCCTGGAGGAATTAGTAGGTAGTGATCATGTCTTCTCTTTCTCAATGGATCTGTCTGTAGAGTCTGGCTGCGTATCTGTCTCGTTGTCTGATGTTCGTGACTTATTTAATGGAATCACGGGCGAGCGAGAGAAGAAGAAAATGCTGATTGACTTTTCAAACTTTATCACAGTAGAGACGTGCAAGGCTCTGGGGACCCCCTGAGCCTCACCCCAGAGCCCCCCCTCACATGCCCTGAGCCTCACCCCAGAGCAGCCCCCCCCCACCTCACATGCCCTGAGATTCACCCCAGAGTAGCCCCCCTCACATGCCCTGAGCCTCACCACAGAGCAGCCCAGCCCTCACATGCCCTGAGCCTCACCCCAGAGCAGCCCCCCCTCACATGCCCTGAGCCTCACCCCAGAGCAGCCCCCCCCCTCACATGCCCTGAGCCTCACCCCAGAGCAGCCCCCCCCTCACATGCCCTGAGCATCACCCCAGAGCAGCCCCCCCCTCACATGCCCTGAGCCTCACCCCAGAGCAGCCCCCCCCCTCACATGCCCTGAGCCTCACCCCAGAGCAGCCCCCCCTCACATGCCCTGAGCCTCACCCCAGAGCAGCCCTCACATGCCCTGAGCCTCACCCCAGAGCAGCCCTCACATGCCCTGAGCCTCCCCCCAGAGCAGCCCTGACATGACCTGAGCCTGTGCTCAAGGGCAGCCTAAGGCCAGGACAAACAAGAAATGTTTGCCTGGACCCATTTTTCCTGGTCCTCAGCAGCAACAGCGAGACACCAACGAAGATGGATGATAAAAAACTTCACTATTAAGTTGCCTCGTTCGTAGACTGTGTCAGACTAGCGAGAACTGTGAGGCAGTGTTGACCTTCGTCCTTGTGTGTTGACTGGCTTAATTACTCTCACACTCACACACACAGTTTAGCTGACTTACTCGCTCAATACCCGACTAACTGGCTATTTGACTGAGTAATTCACAGTCGAACTAAATACTCGACTGATTGATATGCTGAATAACTGACTGAATCATTTACTTACAAATTCAATACTAGACTAACTGACAATTTTGTTGACTAACTACTTTACTCTTTAACAACATAATACGCGAGAATTGAGTAACTCAACGATAACATTAAAATTATTTATCTCTCATAAAAACTGACTATTTGATAACATTGTTGTGTATACAGGAAATTGCCGAAAAATAGTTCCATGTTTGTATTTATGTTGTGAAGTAATTGGGGGAAAAAAATCATGTAATCCTATTTGAGGAGCCACCAATTACTTCCACTACAGCGTGTGTAACCCGGCGTCTGACAAAGGTGGTTCATGTGTTTATAATTGGTCACAGCTTGAAGGGACATTATTAACGATATGAGTAATTATCATCACTATATATAAACTGTGTATGGATGAGGCGCTTTTGCATGGTTTAACGCCTCCTGCCTATCACACACACATATATATTATATAATATATATATATATAATATATATATATATAATAATTATATATTTATATTATATATATATATATATATATATATATATATATATATATATATATATATATATGTGCAAACAAGCCTGAATGGTCCCCAGGACTATATACAACTGAAAACTCACACCCCAGAAGTGACTCGAACCCATACTCCCACAACTGGTATGTACAGGGACGCCTTACATAATCCGCTTGACCATCACGTCCCTGTAGGGTATGTAAGGCGTCCCTGTACATACCAGTTGTGGGAGTATGGGTTCGAGTCACTTCTGGGGTGTGAGTTTTCAGTTATATATATATGTATATATATATAATATATATATTATATATATATATTAATATGACCGAAAAAGTAAGATTAATACTTCTAACACGAATTTTCTCTTTCTTATGTTTCTTTTCACTGTCGATGGTAATTGAAAAATTAATTCTCCAAAATTCATTTTTATTTCTAGTCTGACGCGACACTTGAACGCGTTTCGTAATAACTTGTTACATTTTCAAAGACTTTAGTTAACACACACACACACACACACACACACACACAACTATAACCTGCACACACTAAACAGAGTTCTACTATGCTATCATTTAAACAGCTTTCATCTTATATACCCGCGTTGCTTGCTGGCCTTGACTTTTATATGTGTTAAGATGTCTTAACGCGCTTCTTAGGATGTCTCTGGTAATGGTCTGGTTGTGTGAGGAGATTATTTGCTCCTTGATGAAGCCCTGTTGTTTATGCATTGTTAGTTGCCAAGAGACGTTGTTGTCTTGCCTATATACTGAGATCTTTGGGCTGACAGTCCGCAAGTGGGCACGTGAAGGCTCAGACGACGTTGGTTTCTTTAAAGTGCTCTGTTTGGTGTCTGGGGAGTTCTTCATGAGTAGGTTGACCGTCTTCTTGCTTTTGTAATATATTGTTGATTGTATCTTCTGATTGGAACTTGTGGGTATAACACTCCTATCAGTAATATCTTACAGGACTCTTTCCTTCATTTTATAAACCGTGGAAAAGTAGTTCCTGTAAAATAATCTAATAGGAGGAATTGGTGTTTGCTGTTTGCGTCTTCAGAAGTTGCATTGGCGTGTCACCTTTCTTTTAACAACGTCGTCAACATAACCGTTTGAGAAGCCAGTGTTGACTAGGACCTGACTTGCCCTACAGAGTTCTTCGTCGACTTGCTTCCAACCAGAGCTGTGGCTGAGAGCACGGGCGACGTAAGCATTGACAACACTCCTCTTGTACCAGTCTGGGCAGTCACTGTTGGCATTGAGGCACATTCCTATGTTTGTTTCCTTAGTGTAGACTGCAGTGTGGAAGCCACCATTCCTCTCCACGACTGTAACATCTAGAAAGTGCAGCTTTCCATCACTCTCATAAGTGAAACTTAACACCAAATTTTGCTGGAATGTTTCCTTCAGCTGCTATAGGGCTTACAGCCCCTGCGTGAATGTAGCCCTAAAGTGTAGAATGTAGAGCTAAATTCACGAAGCAGTTAGGCAAGTACTTACAAACTTGGGGCCAGCTTCACGAAGCAGTTACGCAAGCACTTACAAACGTGTTCATCTTTCCTTAATCTTTGACAGCTTTTGTTACATTTATTAAACAGTTTACAAGCATGAAAACTTGCCAATCAACTGTTGTTATTGTTATAAACAGCCTCCTGGTGCTTCCGAGCTCTTTTTTTATTATTATTATTTTCTACCACAGACGTGGCCACACATTTACAATGCTAACCATCATATATACATTTTCTTCTGTCCTCCATGGACAGGGTTAGAGAAGTGTTAAACATATAGTTCAAGGGTTTATTGAACACTCAACCACAGAAGGTAATTCGGTGCTTTTAAAATGCTAAGCTAACCTACATACGTAAATACATAGATACACAGATTTACGTATGCCCTACATAAAGTGTTAGATGTGTCTTTTACATAGTGTCATAAATGTACATTCACAAAGGTGAAATGTAATTCTGATCAGCTTCCATATATACTTCCATAAATCGGAGCTCATTAACTGTTTAATAATTGTAAACAAAGCCACCAAAGATTGAGAAAAGATGGACAGGTTCGTAAGTACTTGGATAACTGCTTCCTGAATCTGGCCCTAGGATCGTAAGTGCTTGCATAACTGCTTCGCAAATCTGGCCCCTTATTCGTAAGTGCTTGCATAACTACTTCGTGAATCTAGCCCCTGGTTCGTAAGTGTTTGCGTAACTGCTTAGTGAATCTGGCCCCAGATTCGTAAGTGCTTGCGTAACTACTTCGTGAATCAGGTCCCTGGTGGGTAAAATAACGAGTGAGATATTTTTTTTGGGCAGAAATATTGATGAGATTCGCAACGATGTGATGTATGTTCGAGCCTCCCCTCAGGGTCATGAGGGGAACGAGATGAGGGCTGCCAGGCACGAGTGAGAATGATGAGACAAGTGTGATGAGGCAACCCGTTCTCGCACTTGCTTATAGTCAATATCTTGCTTATGAATAAGTGCATATGTGACATACTAATTTATTGGGAATATTTGAGTTTACCTTAAAAAGCTGAATAGGAAACCACAACCTAACCTAACCTTCTTAGTATGTTAAGATATTACAATTAGTACTGAACCTTTACCTATATTGATATTACAGTTTTATAAAAATAATAAAACAAAACTTAAATATTTAAATAAATTGTAAAGTAACTCTGGATATTGCCAAATTTCGTATAAAATCTCTATTGTTTAATAAAACTGAGAGGAAAAGTTAGTGCCTTGGAAAAAAATATGGCTTGGAATATGTCACATATGTACTTATTACTTATTTATAAGCGAAATAGTGACAATAAGTCATATATGTGCTGTCTTGTGCGAGAGCGGGTTGCATGAGGAAGTAAGAGAATGAGAGACAAGTGGGAGAGGTCACGTTGATTACTGAAGAGCGGGATGAGCAGTACTGTTGCTGGTACACTGTTGCTGGTGTACTGTTGCTGGTACACTGTTGTTGGTACAATGTTGCTGGTACACTGTTGCTGGTGTACTGTTGCTGGTACACTGTTGGTGGTGTACTGTTGCTGGTGTACACTGTTGCTGGTACACTGTTGCTGGTACACTGTTGTTGGTACAATGTTGCTGGTACACTGTTGCTGGTGTACTGTTGCTGGTACACTGTTGGTGGTGTACTGTTGCTGGTGTACACTGTTGCTGGTGTACACTGTTGTTGGTGTGCACTGTTGTTGGTGTACACTGTTGCTGGTACACTGTTGCTGGTACACTGTTGCTGGTGTACACTGTTGCTGGTGTACACTGTTGCTGGTGTACACTGTTGCTGGTGTACACTGTTGCTGGTGTACACTGTTGTTGGTACACTGTTGTTGGTGTACACTGTTGTTGGTGTACACTGTTGTTGGTACACTGTTGCTGGTGTACACTGTTGTTGGTACACTGTTGCTGGTGTACACTGTTGTTGGTACACTGTTGTTGGTGTACACTGTTGTTGGTGTACACTGTTGTTGGTACACTGTTGCTGGTGTACACTGTTGTTGGTACACTGTTGCTGGTGTACACTGTTGTTGGTACACTGTTGTTGGTGTACTGTTGGTGGTACACTGTTGCTGGTACACTGTTGCTGGTGTACTGTTGTTGGTACACTGTTGCTGGTGTACACTGTTGTTGGTACACTGTTGCTGGTGTACACTGTTGTTGGTGTACACTGTTGTTGGTACACTGTTGCTGGTGTACACTGTTGCTGGTGTACACTGTTGTTGGTACACTGTTGCTGGTGTACACTGTTGTTGGTACACTGTTGCTGGTGTACTGTTGTTGGTACACTGTTGCTGGTGTACACTGTTGTTGGTACACTGTTGCTGGTGTACACTGTTGTTGGTGTACACTGTTGTTGGTACACTGTTGCTGGTGTACACTGTTGTTGGTACACTGTTGCTGGTGTACACTGTTGTTGGTACACTGTTGCTGGTGTACTGTTGTTGGTACACTGTTGCTGGTGTACTGTTGTTGGTACACTGTTGCTGGTGTACACTGTTGTTGGTACACTGTTGCTGGTGTACACTGTTGTTGGTACACTGTTGCTGGTGTACACTGTTGTTGGTACACTGTTGCTGGTGTACTGTTGTTGGTACACTGTTGCTGGTGTACTGTTGTTGGTACACTGTTGCTGGTGTACACTGTTGTTGGTACACTGTTGCTGGTGTACACTGTTGTTGGTACACTGTTGCTGGTGTACACTGTTGTTGGTGTACACTGTTGTTGGTACACTGTTGTTGGTACACTGTTGCTGGTGTACTGTTGTTGGTACACTGTTGTTGGTACACTGTTGTTGGTACACTGTTGCTGGTGTACACTGTTGTTGGTACACTGTTGCTGGTGTACACTGTTGTTGGTACACTGTTGCTGGTGTACACTGTTGTTGGTACACTGTTGCTGGTGTACACTGTTGTTGGTGTACACTGTTGTTGGTACACTGTTGTTGGTACACTGTTGCTGGTGTACTGTTGTTGGTACACTGTTGTTGGTACACTGTTGTTGGTACACTGTTGCTGGTGTACACTGTTGTTGGTACACTGTTGCTGGTGTACACTGTTGTTGGTACACTGTTGCTGGTGTACACTGTTGTTGGTACACTGTTGCTGGTGTACACTGTTGTTGGTGTACACTGTTGTTGGTACACTGTTGTTGGTACACTGTTGCTGGTGTACTGTTGTTGGTACACTGTTGTTGGTACACTGTTGTTGGTACACTGTTGCTGGTGTACACTGTTGTTGGTACACTGTTGCTGGTGTACACTGTTGTTGCTATACTGTTGCTGGTGTACTGTTGTTGGTACACTGTTGCTGGTGTACTGTTGTTGGTACACTGTTGCTGGTGTACACTGTTGTTGGTACACTGTTGTTGGTACACTGTTGCTGGTGTACACTGTTGTTGGTACACTGTTGCTGGTGTACTGTTGTTGGTACACTGTTGCTGGTGTACTGTTGTTGGTACACTGTTGCTGGTGTACACTGTTGTTGGTACACTGTTGCTGGTGTACACTGTTGTTGGTACACTGTTGCTGGTGTACACTGTTGTTGGTGTACACTGTTGTTGGTACACTGTTGTTCGTACACTGTTGCTGGTGTACTGTTGTTGGTACACTGTTGTTGGTACACTGTTGTTGGTACACTGTTGCTGGTGTACACTGTTGTTGGTGTACACTGTTGTTGGTGTACTGTTGTTGGTACACTGTTGCTGGTGTACTGTTGTTGGTGTACTGTTGTTGGTACACTGTTGTTGGTACACTGTTGCTGGTGTACACTGTTGTTGGTGTACACTGTTGTTGGTACACTGTTGCTGGTGTACACTGTTGTTGGTACACTGTTGCTGGTGTACACTGTTGCTGGTGTACACTGTTGCTGGTGTACACTGTTGCTGGTGTACACTGTTGCTGGTGTACACTGTTGCTGGTGTACACTGTTGTTGGTACACTGTTGTTGGTGTACACTGTTGTTGGTACACTGTTGTTGGTACACTGTTGTTGGTACACTGTTGTTGGTACACTGTTGCTGGTGTACTGTTGTTGGTACACTGTTGTTGGTACACTGTTGCTGGTGTACACTGTTGCTGGTGTACACTGTTGTTGGTACACTGTTGTTGGTACACTGTTGTTGGTACACTGTTGCTGGTACACTGTTGTTGGTGTACACTGTTGCTGGTGTACTGTTGTTGGTACACTGTTGTTGGTACACTGTTGTTGGTACACTGTTGTTGGTACACTGTTGCTGGTGTACTGTTGCTGGTGTACTGTTGCTGGTGTACACTGTTGCTGGTGTACACTGTTGTTGGTACACTGTTGTTGGTACACTGTTGTTGGTACACTGTTGCTGGTACACTGTTGTTGGTGTACACTGTTGCTGGTGTACACTGTTGTTGGTACACTGTTGCTGGTGTACACTGTTGCTGGTGTACACTGTTGCTGGTGTACACTGTTGTTGGTACACTGTTGTTGGTACACTGTTGTTGGTACACTGTTGCTGGTGTACACTGTTGTTGGTACACTGTTGCTGGTGTACACTGTTGTTGGTACACTGTTGCTGGTGTACACTGTTGTTGGTACACTGTTGCTGGTACACTGTTGTTGGTACACTGTTGCTGGTACACTGTTGTTGGTGTACACTGTTGCTGGTGTACACTGTTGTTGGTACACTGTTGCTGGTGTACACTGTTGCTGGTGTACACTGTTGCTGGTGTACACTGTTGCTGGTGTACACTGTTGTTGGTACACTGTTGCTGGTGTACTGTTGTTGGTACACTGTTGTTGGTACACTGTTGCTGGTACACTGTTGTTGGTGTACACTGTTGCTGGTGTACACTGTTGTTGGTACACTGTTGCTGGTGTACACTGTTGCTGGTGTACACTGTTGCTGGTGTACACTGTTGCTGGTGTACACTGTTGTTGGTACACTGTTGCTGGTGTACTGTTGTTGGTACACTGTTGTTGGTACACTGTTGCTGGTACACTGTTGTTGGTACACTGTTGCTGGTACACTGTTGTTGGTGTACACTGTTGTTGGTACACTGTTGTTGGTACACTGTTGCTGGTACACTGTTGCTGGTACACTGTTGTTGGTACACTGTTGTTGGTGTACACTGTTGCTGGTGTACACTGTTGCTGGTACACTGTTGCTGGTACACTGTTGTTGGTGTACACTGTTGCTGGTGTACACTGTTGCTGGTACACTGTTGCTGGTACACTGTTGTTGGTACACTGTTGCTGGTGTACACTGTTGTTGGTACACTGTTGTTGGTACACTGTTGCTGGTGTACACTGTTGCTGGTACACTGTTGTTGGTACACTGTTGTTGGTACACTGTTGCTGGTGTACTGTTGTTGGTACACTGTTGCTGGTACACTGTTGTTGGTGTACACTGTTGTTGGTACACTGTTGTTGGTACACTGTTGTTGGTACACTGTTGCTGGTACACTGTTGTTGGTACACTGTTGCTGGTACACTGTTGTTGGTGTACACTGTTGTTGGTACACTGTTGTTGGTACACTGTTGTTGGTACACTGTTGCTGGTGTACACTGTTGCTGGTGTACACTGTTGCTGGTACACTGTTGCTGGTACACTGTTGTTGGTACACTGTTGCTGGTGTACACTGTTGTTGGTACACTGTTGTTAGTACACTGTTGCTGGTGTACACTGTTGCTGGTACACTGTTGCTGGTACACTGTTGTTGGTACACTGTTGTTGGTACACTGTTGCTGGTGTACTGTTGTTGGTACACTGTTGCTGGTACACTGTTGTTGGTGTACACTGTTGTTGGTACACTGTTGTTGGTACACTGTTGTTGGTACACTGTTGCTGGTACACTGTTGTTGGTACACTGTTGCTGGTACACTGTTGTTGGTGTACACTGTTGTTGGTACACTGTTGTTGGTACACTGTTGCTGGTGTACACTGTTGCTGGTACACTGTTGTTGGTACACTGTTGCTGGTGTACACTGTTGTTGGTGTACACTGTTGTTGGTACACTGTTGTTGGTACACTGTTGCTGGTACACTGTTGTTGGTACACTGTTGCTGGTGTACTGTTGCTGGTACACTGTTGCTGGTGTACACTGTTGCTGGTGTACACTGTTGTTGGTACACTGTTGCTGGTACACTGTTGGTGGTACACTGTTGCTGGTACACTGTTGCTGGTACACTGTTGCTGGTACACTGTTGCTGGTACACTGTTGTTGGTACACTGTTGTTGGTACACTGTTGTTGGTACACTGTTGCTGGTACACTGTTGCTGGTACACTGTTGTTGGTACACTGTTGTTGGTGTACACTGTTGTTGGTACACTGTTGTTGGTACACTGTTGCTGGTGTACACAGTGGCTGGTGTACACTGTTGCTGGTACACTGTTGCTGGTACACTGTTGCTGATACACTGCTGCTGGTACACTGCTGCTGGTACACTGTTGCTGGTACACTGTTGTTGGTACACTGTTGCTGGTGTACACTGTGGCTGGTGTACACTGTTGCTGGTACACTGTTGCTGGTGTACACTGTTGCTGGTACACTGTGGCTGGTACACTGTTGTTGGTACACTGTTGCTGGTGTACACTGTTGGTGGTACACTGTTGTTGGTACACTGTTGTTGGTACACTGTTGTTGGTACACTGTTGCTGGTGTACACTGTTGTTGGTACACTGTTGCTGGTACACTGTTGCTGGTGTACTGTTGCTGGTGTACTGTTGCTGGAGTACACTGTTGCTGGTGTACACTGTTGCTGGTACACTGTTGCTGGTGTACACTGTTGCTGGTACACTGTTGCTGGTGTACACTGTTGCTGGTGTACACTGTTGCTGGTGTACACTGTTGCTGGTGTACACTGTTGCTGGTGTACACTGTTGCTGGTGTACACTGTTGCTGGTGTACACTGTGGCTGGTGTACACTGTGGCTGGTGTACACTGTGGCTGGTGTACACTGTGGCTGGTGTACACTGTGGCTCGTGTACACTGTGGCTGGTACACAGTACCTGCTTCACTACACTTACCAGGTCAGGCGAGTCAAGCACAACACTTGCCAGGTCCCGTGAGTCAAGCACAACACTTGCCAGGTCCCGTGAGTCAAGCACAACACTTGCCAGGTCCCGTGAGTCAAGCACAACACTTGCCAGGTCCCGTGAGTCAAGCACAACACTTGCCAGGTCCCGTGAGTCAAGCACAACACTTGCCAGGTCAGGTGAGTCAAGCACAACACTTGCCAGATCCCGTGAGTCAAGCACAACACTTGCCAGGTCCCGTGAGTCGAGCACAACACTTGCCAGGTCCCGTGAGTCGAGCACAACACTTGCCAGGTCCCGTGAGTCGAGCACAACACTTGCCAGGTCCCGTGAGTCGAGCACAACACTTGCCAGGTCCCGTGAGTCGAGCACAACACTTGCCAGGTCCCGTGAGTCGAGCACAACACTTGCCAGGTCCCGTGAGTCGAGCACAACACTTGCCAGGTCCCGTGAGTCGAGCACAACACTTGCCAGGTCCCGTGAGTCGAGCACAACACCTACCAGGTCCCGTGAGTCGAGCACAACACTTACCAGGTCCCGTGAGTCGAGCACAACACTTGCCAGGTCCCGTGAGTCAAGCACAACACTTGCCAGGTCCCGTGAGTCAAGCACAACACTTGCCAGGTCCCGTGAGTCAAGCACAACACTTGCCCTGGCTACTAGTGTAGTCCCGCCACCTTTGATGGCTCGGGTACTGAAGCTGCCAAAGTTACATATTAATATACCGACCTCAAAGATTATCCGCGGATCAAACAGGTTGTGGTGGGTGCTCTCCGGTGGCTGCCAGGAAAGTCCCCAGAACTTCAGGGAAAAATCCCCAGATTTCCCCAGAATCTCCAAACAATAAAATCCCTAGAGCAAGCAAACAACAGCTTTTTAGCAACACAGTTAATCCCTATGACGTCGGGACCATTCCCCGGCCACACTCGGGGAGAGATCCCAGGCTACGAATTCGTGCATTTAAGCGACCAGTTCCGAAACCTTTATATCTTTCCTCAATCATAGCGACTTTGTTTACATATATGAATACGTTTATGAGCTTCGAAGCACTATGAGGTAGTTACAGGAATTTTAACCTTGGGTTGTGGTATACATGTATACCTGCCCCCCTGTATACATGTACACCTGCCCCCCCTGTATACAGGTACACCTGCCCCCTGTATACATGTACACCTGCCGCCTGTATACATGTACACCTGCCGCCTGTATACAGGTACACCTGCCCCCCTGTATACATGTACACCTGCCGCCTGTATGCATGTACACCTACCCCCCTGTATACAGGTACACCTACCCCCCTGTATACAGGTACACCTACCCCCCTGTATACAGGTACACCTGCCGCCTATATACAGGTACACCTGCCGCCTGTATACAGGTACACCTGCCGCCTGTATACAGGTACACCTGCCCCCTGTATACATGTAAACTTGCTCCCTGCATACATGTACACATGTACACCTGCCCCCTGTATACAGGTACACCTGCCCCCCTGTATACATGTACACCTGCCCCCTGTATACAGGTACACCTGCCCCCTGTATACATGTACACCTGCCGCCTGTATACATGTACACCTGCCGCCTGTATACAGGTACACCTGCCCCCCTGTATACATGTACACCTGCCGCCTGTATGCATGTACACCTACCCCCCTGTATACAGGTACACCTACCCCCCTGTATACAGGTACACCTACCCCCCTGTATACAGGTACACCTGCCGCCTGTATACAGGTACACCTGCCGCCTGTATACAGGTACACCTGCCCCCTGTATACATGTAAACTTGCTCCCTGCATACATGTACACATGTACACCTGCCCCCTGTATACAGGTACACCTGCCCCCCCTGTATACATGTACACCTGCCCCCTGTATACATGTACACCTGCCGCCTGTATGCATGTACACCTACCCCCCTGTATACAGGTACACCTACCCCCCTGTATACAGGTACACCTACCCCCCTGTATACAGGTACACCTACCCCCCTGTATACAGGTACACCTGCCGCCTGTATACAGGTACACCTGCCGCCTGTATACAGGTACACCTGCCCCCTGTATACAGGTACACCTGCCCCCTGTATACAGGTACACCTGCCCCCTGTATACAGGTACACCTGCCACCTGTATGCATGTACACCTGCCCCCTGTATACAGGTACACCTGCCCCCTGTATACAGGTACACCTGCCCCCTGTATACAGGTACACCTGCCGCCTGTATGCATGTACACCTGCCACCTGTATACAGGTACACCTGCCACCTGTATACAGGTACACCTGCCACCTGTATACAGGTACACCTGCCACCTGTATACAGGTACACCTGCCACCTGTATACAGGTACACCTGCCACCTGTATACAGGTACACCTGCCACCTGTATACAGGTACACCTGCCGCCTGTATACAGGTACACCTGCCGCCTGTATACAGGTACACCTGCCGCCTGTATACAGGTACACCTGCCGCCTGTATACAGGTACACCTGCCGCCTGTATACAGGTACACCTGCCGCCTGTATACAGGTACACCTGCCGCCTGTATACAGGTACACCTGCCGCCTGTATACAGGTACACCTGCCGCCTGTATACAGGTACACCTGCCACCTGTATACAGGTACACCTGCCCCCTGTATACAGGTACACCTGCCACCTGTATACAGGTACACCTGCCACCTGTATACAGGTACACTTACCCCCACGAAGGATGTAACCTTCAATCTAAGTACATAGGTATGACGTCGACCAAGCTGACGAGGCGTTTGACATGCCATCTTCAATCCGGTGCCGCCAGGACTCACATGAGACAAGCCCATGACATCACTCTAACAAGAGAAATGTTGAACAAGAATACCTGCATAATAGACACAACCCAAGATGTTAGAAGATTACAAATTCTTGAAGCAATTCACATAAGAATAGAACAACCTACCATGAATACCCAAATTAAGGAACTCTACCCACCTTGAGATTAAGAACAAGACGGGAACTTGAAGATGCTAACATGGAAGACACTGCTCAACATGCTTAGCCCACTACGCCTAATTTATCTTTATATGTGTTGCCTCCCCTCCCCCATTTTTTTTTTTTATTCGTCCCTATTAATGCCCTATTCTTCCTTTACGATGTACTCCTCACCTATTTTTATAATGTATCTGGCCTCTCTGATGGTTTAAATCTAATCGGCCCAGCACAGTCCCATCACTTGAGAATAAACCATGTAGGTTCGAAACGTTGTGTAAATTTATAATAAGTGTAATACATTCTACAGTTAATTATTTATCTTCACCTCGAACAAAGAAGACATTTGGAAAAATCCTGTTCCAATTAAACCAAGATTCTAGAGCACTAGTCAGAGGGATAGAAGCCCTAAAGAAATTATATATATATATATATATATATATATAATGTCGTACCTAGTAGCCAGAACGCACTTTTCAGCCTACTATGCAAGGCCCGATTTGCCTAATAAGCCAAGTTTTCCTGAATTAATATATTTTCTCAAATTTTTTTCTTATGAAATGATAAAGCTACCCATTTCATTATGCATGAGGTCAATTTATTTTATTGGAGTTAAAATTAATGTAGATATATGACCGAACCTAACCAACCCTACCTAACCTAACTTATCTTTATAGGTTAGGTTATGTTAGGTAGCCGAAAAAGTTAGGTTAGGTTGGGTTGGGTTAGGTAGGTTAGGTAATCGAAAAACAATTAATTCATGAAAACTTGGCTTATTGAGCAAATCGGGCCTTGCATAGTAGGCTGAGAAGTGAGTTCTGGCTACTAGGTACGACATATATATATATATATATATATATATATATATATATATATATATATATATATATATATATATATATATATATATATATATATAAAAGAAATAAATAAAATGTAAATGTTCGTTTGTTCAAAATCGCTAATCTCCACAAACGTTCCATTCGCCTCCGAGCGGGTTGTTATATACATAATATATAGATGTCCCTACGAGAGAAAACATGATTTTTTTGATAAACTCAGTTTTTCATGTCTTTTTCATGTGAGGGAAATCTTCGAAACCTCTTTACACATTGCATTGAAATTTTGACACAACATTGCGTTCGAATAGGCGCTTCTTTTTATATATCTACTATATACATGCCTCACCTGTGACAGGTAAACATGTTTTTTTTTTAAAACAGCGCCATCTGTTGGACGTAAGAGCAACACACGCTGTAATCTCGGAAAGTTCTTCACCGATTGCTTTGAAATTTTAACACAACGTTCCATTCGAATACGCGCGTGTTTTTATATATCTACTATATAGATGCCACTCCTGTGACAGGTAAACCTGTTTTTTTGAAAAACAGTGCCATCCGTTGCATGTAAGAGCAACACACGCTGTACTAAATATGTTATGACTACTTTTCATTGTTTCCGATTTCATTGATAAATTGAATTTTCATAAATTTCGATTTATTTTCATTTTGATTTAATTATTTTGTGTAAATCGCGTTGGAATTGAGCTGTGTTGTTTACCATACCGTTCATTTAGTGGGAATAGTTTTATTCTTATTTTTTCATTGGTTTTCATTTCGTTTTTTTAACCGTTTTACTTATATTTTAGTGATGAGAACATCAGATCATTTGATGTTCCCAATTTTCTGATGGGAACATCAGACCATTTTGGACTGCATCGGACGAGGGAGTGGAGAATGGTGGGGAAGACTGGAAGACAGGGAAAGGTTGCTGTGGCCGGATATATATATATATATATATATATATATATATATATATATATATATATATATATATATATATATATATATATATATATATATATATATATATATATATATCTCAGAACAATATATGGGGATTGTTATTATTATTAACAAGTTTTAACTGCCACAGAACAAGCTGAACATCGCCGTGGGGACCCGGATCCTGGAGATCGTGGGACTGAGTCTCTCACTAGCCTCACTCTGCGCCTCACTCGCCATCTTCTTCTACTTCCGGTAAGTGGGTGTTATCGCTCTATATCTCCCTCATCAACGCAGGAGTATGTAGCAATTATGGCTACCTTGCATTGCAACACCTTGCACATGCCGATGATGTTGGTGGGTTGGTGTTCGTGCTGAAGAAGGATGTTCGCCTTCTGCAAGACTGTGGTTGATGGGTTCCCCCTGCTCTGTCGGCGGCGGTCTGGCCACCTCTCAGGTCTCCGCCTTCGTCTTCGATGTCCTCCGGACGGGATATAGTGGTTCCGTAGTTCATAGTGCGTCCGCGGCGTCGTGTGGGACGTCCGCCCTACCGAGCGGGAGTTGTTAACTTGGGATGCGTTTGTTGTAACGTATCCGAGGGCGGATTACCCTGAGAAATATGGGGATTCTTATTATTATTGACTTTCTTCCTGTTGGACCCATTTCCTGTGTTACGGTGTTATGGTTGTGTGCGTGTGTGTGGTTGTGGGTTTGGTGGTTGTGTGTGTGTGTGTGTAGTTGTGGGGTTGGTGGTTGTGTGTGTGTGGGGTTGGTGGTTGTGTGTGTGTGTGTGTGTGTGTGTAGTTGTGGGGTTGTGGGGTTGGTGGTTGTGTGGGGTTGGTGGTTGTGTGTGTGTGTGTGTGTGGGGTTGTGGGGTTGGTGGTTGTGTGGGGTTGGTGGTTGTGTGTGTGTGTGTGTGGTTGTGTGGTTTGTTTATTTACTGTCATGCATTTTCTCATTGTATTTCTTGTGGTTCATTTTATGTATAATGTTCTGTTTTTTCCTCCTCCCGGTTCCTGTTTGTTCCGGTTCTGTGTTTGTGTGTTTGTGTGGCCCTTCTGGCTTGTTTTGTTTACTTGTTTACTTATTCATTGCTTTTTTGTACTTATTGTTTTATTCCTGTTTGTGTTTCTGTTCTGTGTACTGTACAAGGTTCTGTGTACTGTACAAGGTTCTGTGTACTGTACAAGGTTCTGTGTACTGTACAAGGTTCTGTGTACTGTACAAGGTTCTGTGTACTGTACAAGGTTCTGTGTACTGTACAAGGTTCTGTGTACTGTACAAGGTTCTGTGTACTGTACAAGGTTCTGTGTACTGTACAAGGTTCTGTGTACTGTACAAGGTTCTGTGTACTGTACAAGGTTCTGTGTACTGTACAAGGTTCTGTGTGCTGTACAAGGTTCTGTGTGCTGTACAAGGTTCTGTGTGCTGTACAAGGTTCTGTGTACTGTACAAGGTTCTGTGTACTGTACAAGGTTCTGTGTACTGTACAAGGTTCTGTGTGCTGTACAAGGTTCTGTGTGCTGTACAAGGTTCTGTGTACTGTACAAGGTTCTGTGTACTGTACAAGGTTCTGTGTACTGTACAAGGTTCTGTGTACTGTACAAGGTTCTGTGTACTGTACAAGGTTCTGTGTGCTGTACAAGGTTCTGTGTGCTGTACAAGGTTCTGTGTACTGTACAAGGTTCTGTGTACTGTACAAGGTTCTGTGTACTGTACAAGGTTCTGTGTGCTGTACAAGGTTCTGTGTGCTGTACAAGGTTCTGTGTACTGTACAAGGTTCTGTGTACTGTACAAGGTTCTGTGTACTGTACAAGGTTCTGTGTGCTGTACAAGGTTCTGTGTACTGTACAAGGTTCTGTGTACTGTACAAGGTTCTGTGTGCTGTACAAGGTTCTGTGTACTGTACAAGGTTCTGTGTGCTGTACAAGGTTCTGTGTACTGTACAAGGTTCTGTGTACTGTACAAGGTTCTGTGTACTGTACAAGGTTCTGTGTACTGTACAAGGTTCTGTGTACTGTACAAGGTTCTGTGTGCTGTACAAGGTTCTGTGTACTGTACAAGGTTCTGTGTACTGTACAAGGTTCTGTGTACTGTACAAGGTTCTGTGTACTGTACAAGGTTCTGTGTACTGTACAAGGTTCTGTGTGCTGTACAAGGTTCTGTGTACTGTACAAGGTTCTGTGTACTGTACAAGGTTCTGTGTACTGTACAAGGTTCTGTGTACTGTACAAGGTTCTGTGTACTGTACAAGGTTCTGTGTACTGTACAAGGTTCTGTGTACTGTACAAGGGTCTGTGTGTTGTGTGCTGTTCTACTTCTTGTCTGTTTCACTGTTCAAAGTTTGTATTTTGTTTTCCTGTTTTTTGTACTAATTGTGTTTATTTTATATATAAAAAACTAAAACAGAACTTAAGCCAACTGTGCCACTTGGCTCCCGTGAGCGGTGGCCCACTTACAACTGTTGTGTTTATATGTTTATAATGCTTGGTTGATTAGCCTCCTTCCGTCCATATCCCTCTGTCACCACTCCTCCCTGTCCCTTCCCTCTTCTGTCCTCTCCCTGTCACTCCCTGTCAATTCCTCACCCCTGTCCTCTCCCTCACCCAGCCCCCTCCCTCGATCTCTCCCCACCCCTCCGTCATCCCCTCACCCTTGCCCCTCCATCAAGGTCCCTCCCTCAACCAGTCCCCTTCCTTCCTCCCTTCCTCACCCAGCCCCCTGCCTTCCTCCCCCCCACCCCTCCCTGCCCCCCACCCCTCCCCTCCCCCCATCACTAACACCCTTCACGTGCCATCTAGGGGGCGCCATTTCCAGCACTTATTGAATCTGGTTCATCAGCGTCAAGCGTGAACTGCCTGTCAATAACAGATATCTTATTATCTCCCCCAGCGAGGGCTCTGCTGGGGAGAATAGGTAGGGGAGACTACTGGTTCTACCCTACCTGGACACGGTATTATCTCCCCCAGCGAGGGCTCTGCTGGGGAGAATAGGTAGGGGAGACTACTGGTCCTGCCCTACCTGGACACGGTATTATCTCCCCCAGCGAGGGCTCTGCTGGGGAGAATAGGTAGGGGAGACTACTGGTCCTGCCCTACCTGGACACGGTATTATCTCCCCCAGCGAGGGCTCTACTGGGGAGAATAGGTAGGGGAGACTACTGGTCCTGCCCTATCTGGACACGGTATTATCTCCCCCAGCGAGGGCTCTGCTGGAGAGAATAGGTAGGGGAGACTACTGGTCCTGCCCTACCTGGACATGGTATTATCTCCCCCAGCGAGGCTTCTCCTGGGGAAGGTTTCCTCCCAACACGGGCTCTGTGTCCTTCCTCCCAATACACTTTACTTCCAACATAGACAATAGATCTTACTACCAACATAGACAATAGATCTTACTACCAACACAGACAGACATGGGTACTTAGCCTGCACTTCACCCACTAAACGAGGCCACGAACGGACGCCGGGAAAAGAAACAAGAATCTTGGTTGTAGGCGATTCCCAGGTGAGATATTTAGACAGGACAGTTTGTGCCAGAGAGATGTGCAGCTGGCTAAAGGTTTGTTCAGCGGGGGGCGGGAGTACTGGACGTTGTTAACAATGTCAGTGACACTACGGATGGAAATGGGAACAAATTCGTTATTTGGATCAGTGTCGGAGGAAGTGAAGGTGGACGAGTCAGGCGCTAATGAAGAGGTATGAGACGGCCATCCAGTTAGGAGCAAGGGAGAGACTCAGGTTATACGTGCAGTCCTCCAAGAAGAGTAGTTTATATGTGCAGTCCTCCAAGGAGAGTAGTTTATACGTGCAGTCCTCCAAGGAGAGTAGTTTATATGTGCAGTCCTCCAAGAAGAGTAGTTTATATGTGCAGTCCTCCAAGGAGAGTAGTTTATACGTGCAGTCCTCCAAGAAGAGTAGTTTATACGTGCAGTCCTCCAAGAAGAGTAGTTTATATGTGCAGTCCTCCAAGAAGAGTAGTTTATACGTGCAGTCCTCCAAGAAATGTAGTTTATACGTGCAGTCCTCCAAGAAGAGTAGTTTATATGTGCAGTCCTCCAAGAAGAGTAGTTTATACGTGCAGTCCTCCAAGAAATGTAGTTTATACGTGCAGTCCTCCAAGAAGAGTAGTTTATACGTGCAGTCCTCCAAGAAGAGTAGTTTATATGTGCAGTCCTCCAAGAAGAGTAGTTTATACGTGCAGTCCTCCAAGAAGAGTAGTTTATATGTGCAGTCCTCCAAGAAGAGTAGTTTATACGTGCAGTCCTCCAAGAAATGTAGTTTATACGTGCAGTCCTCCAAGAAGAGTAGTTTATATGTGCAGTCCTCCAAGAAGAGTAGTTTATACGTGCAGTCCTCCAAGAAATGTAGTTTATACGTGCAGTCCTCCAAGAAGAGTAGTTTATACGTGCAGTCCTCCAAGAAGAGTAGTTTATACGTGCAGTCCTCCAAGAAGAGTAGTTTATATGTGCAGTCCTCCAAGAAGAGTAGTTTATACGTGCAGTCCTCCAAGAAGAGTAGTTTATATGTGCAGTCCTCCAAGAAGAGTAGGCTATATGTGCAGTCCTCCAAGAATGCAAGTTGGGAATAAATGGTTGTCTACGTCACTTAGTCAGTTGCCAACTTGACAAATATTGTAAATCAAATACAATATCATTAATCGAGATCTGGTAACACTTCTATGGAAGGCAAGGGAACTATCAGGAGAAGCACCAAGCCATCACGACTATATAACACTGGGAAGGGGTCAGGATAAGGCTTTAGGATGGGACGGGGGGAAAGGAAGGGCAAGAAAGTAGGGAAGGGGGCATATATATAATTCCTTCTACGGCAGGAGTTATATGTAAGCTCGGGATATTGGGTTCACTTATTGCTGTTGTCATTTCATTGGAATGTGAGGTTGGAGGAGGTTTGTTTGGTGTTAAACTGTTAGTAGACAGGGGCATGGGCATGGGCATGGGCATGGGCACAGTAGGAGCCCATACAAACATGTGTTGACCGGGACAATATCTGTATAACAGGAACAGGGATGGAGACGGGCCTGAACATAATAATTCCCTTACGGTGTATTAAACAAACTCTGAAACAAACTAAATGATTTAGCTACTCTTGTCATCACAGAAAAAAATATATTATTGCAGTAATTTACACGTGGATGAATGTAGAAACCGAGGAACTATTAGCTGAATATTAAATATGTGGGTTTATATGATTTCACATCGACATATTAGAGGAGGAGTTGGGGGGGGGGGGAGTGGCCATATATGTAAGGTACAGTATTAAAAGTTGCCTCAATACCAGGAATAAAACTGAGCCTCACAGACACGCAACTTGGAGGCCATGACAGAAAAATTTCCTGAGTGATGCAGACGAGGAGTCACAATAACGTGGCTGAAATATGTTGACCAGACCACACACTAGAAGGTGAAGAGACGACGACGTTTCGGTCCGTCCTGGTCCATTCTCAAGTCGATTGTGAATGGAGAATCGACTTGAGAATGGTCCAGGACGGACCGAAACGTCGTCGTCCCTTAACTTTGTAGTGTGTGGTCTGGTCAACTTCTGGAGTCGTGATTAGTAAGAATCTGAAGAAAACTGTGTCGTTTCTGTTTATACATTATCCACCATTGATGTATACATCAATGTATAAATGTTGGAAATCAGGCAAATAGAACACTGGAATTTATTTGTGGAAGCGTTCGTAATGAAAGACCTGGTGTTACTCCTCAGCTCCTGTTAGGCTCTATTTACTCTGTGGTTCAGCTTCGGGGTAGGGAGCCGGTCGGCCGAGCGGGCAGCACGCTGGTCTTGTGGTCCTGGGTTCTATCCCGGGCGCCAGCGAGAAACAATGGGCAGAGTTTCTTTCACCCTATGCCCCTGTTACCTAGCAGTAAAATAGGTACCTGGGTGTTAGTCAGCTGTCACGGGCTACTTCCTGGGGGTGGAGGCCTGGTCGAGGACCGGGCCGCGGGGACACTAAAGCCCCGAAATCATCTCAAGATAACCTCAAGATAACCTCAACCTCGGCCACCAGGCTCCAACCACTTGGGGTGGACGGTAGAGCGACGGTCTCGCTTCATGCAGGTCGGCGTTCAATCCCCGACCGTCCACAAGTGGTTGGGCACCATTCCTCCCCCCCCCGGCCCATCCCAAATCCTTATCCTGACCCCTTCAAAGTGCTATATAGTCGTCATAGCTTGGCGCTTTCCCCCTGATAATTCCCTTCCCTTCCCCTCGGCCACCAGGCTACATAATGGACATAAATTGATTAGAACGCGTCCAGTACATGATGAAAATTACGGTAATCCCGCAAATTAGACCTTCCATATGATGAGTGACTGAACAAACTGGGATTTGAGGCTGGGATTTATGTACAATGAGCTGGGATATGATGACAAGGATATACCTTAATATATATTAAGGTATACGTGCTCTATGCCTTAAAGTTTACCGGAGCTTGAGTTTACTCCCCCCCCCTCAGGAAGTACTCTCCCCCCTCCCCCTCCTTCCCCCCCTTTCTCTCTCCCCCCCCCATCCCTCTACCCCCCCCCCCCCCGACCCTCTAACCCAATAACTGGACGTCTGTTTGAGGTTTGTCTTCCCTAATTTTTTTTATGTATTTTATTTTTTTTTCATACAAATTTTTTCACTGCCGACCATGTCCTTTTTGGCTCCCTTCTGGTGGTGTTGTGTCTGTCTGTCTGTCTGTCTGTGTCTCCCCCCCCCCCTCTCTCTCTCTCTCTGTGGTAGCAGAGGTACTAATGGTGTGGTGGTGGTAACGTCTCGTCCAAACCAAACATTGTGGTTGACAGGAACGGAGGGGGGAGGGGTGACAGCTGAGTGGACAGCGCTCTGGACTCGAAATCCTAGGGTCCGGGTTCGATCCCCGGTGATGGCAGAAACAAAATGGACAGAGTTTCTTGCACCTTGGTGCCCCTGTTACCTAGCAATAAATAGGTACCTGGGAGTTAGACAGCTGTTTCGGGCTGCTTCCTGGTGTGTGTGTGTGTGTGTGTGTGTACTCACCTAATTGTACTCACCTAGTTGTGTTTGCGGGGGTTGAGCTCTGGCTCTTTGGTCCCGCCTCTCAACCGTCAATCAACAGGTGTACAGATTCCTGAGCTTATTGGGCTCTAGGTGTGTGTGTGTGTGTGTGTGTGTGTGTGTGTGTGTGTGTGTGTGTGTGTGTGTGTGTGTGTGTGTGTGTAAAAAAGCGAACAAATTGTTAGTAGTTAGTAACAGTTGATTGATTGACAGTTGAGAGGCGGACCGAAAGAGCAAAGCTCAACCACCGCAAGAACAACTAGGTGAATACAATTAGGTGAATGCAACTAGGTGAATACAATTAGTTGAATACAACTAGGTGAATACAACTAGGTGAATACAACTAGGTGAATACAACTAGGTGAATACAACTAGGTGAATACAACTAGGTGAATACAACTAGGTGAATACAACTAGGTGAATATAGCTCTGTGAATACACACACACACCTTAACAAACCACTCAGGAGAGTTCAAAAGTCTTATAAATTTCACCTAAACATAATTGAGTGAATCCTATTAACAATAATATTATACATTTAACATAAACAATAATGATGATGTATTCCTGACAACTGAAGAATCAGTTGTTCATTTTTCACAGACAAGAACATCTCTTCATTTATATTTTTTGACTCGTAAATATATTTTTGCTATGAAACTCCGGCAGAAGTTTTTAATTTCTTCCGTATCTAAACACTTGTGAGGGCGAGGGAAGCTACCTTAGGGTTTTGTTCCTGTTAACATGAGGCAGGGCTGAGGCAGGGCTGAGGCAGGGCTGAGGCAGGGCTGAGGCAGGGCTGAGGCAAGGCTGAGTCAAGGCTGAGGCAAGGCTGAGGCAAGGCTGAGGCAGGGCTGAGGCAGGGCTGAGGCAGGGCTGAGGCAGGGCTGAGGCAGGGCTGAGGCAGGGCTGAGGCAGGGCTGAGGCAGGGCTGAGGCAAGGCTGAGTCAAGGCTGAGGCAAGGCTGAGGCAAGGCTGAGGCAGGGCTGAGGCAGGGCTGAGGCAGGGCTGAGGCAAGGCTGAGGCAGGGCTGAGGCAGCTTAGTCGTTCCCAGATGCCAGGAAGGCTGAGCTGGACCTGACAGACCTGTTAGTTCTCTCTCTCTCTCTCTCTCTCTCTCTCTCTCTCTCTCTCTCTCTCTCTCTCTCTCTCTCTCTCTCTCTCTCTCTCTCTCTCTCTCTCTCTCTGTCTCTGTAGTTCCGTGTGTGGTAGTGGTGGTGTTGGCTACCTCTATGGGCGGCAAGCTCTTGTTCAACCGTAAAATCTAACCAACCACCTAACTACCACTAACCACCACCACCACTAACTACCACTAACCACCACCACCACTAACTACCACTAACCATCACCACAACTAACTACCACTAACCACCACCACCACTAACTACCACTAACCACCACCACCACTAACTACCACTAACCACCACCACCACTAACTACCACTAACCACCACCACCACCTAACTACCACTAACCACCACCACTAGACTACCACTAACCACCACCACTAGACTACCACTAACCACCACCACTAGACTACCACTAACCACCACCACCACCACTAACCACCACTACCACCACCACTAACTACCACTACCACTACCACTACCCACCACTACTACCACTAACCACCACCACTAGACTACCACTAACCACCACCACTAGACTACCACTAACCACCACCACTAGACTACCACTAACCACCACCACCACACTACCACTAACCACCACCACCACCACTAACTACCACTAACCACCACCACCACTAACTACCACTAACACCACCACTAGACACCACTAACCACACCAGACTACCACCACCACCACCACTAACCACCACTACTACTACCACTAACCACCACCACCACTAACTACCACTAACCACCACCACCAGACTACCACTAACCACCACCACCACTAACTACCACTAACCACCACCACCACTAACTACCACTAACCACCACCACCACTAACTACCACTAACCACCACCACCACTAACTACCACTAACCACCACCACCACTAGACTACCACTAACCACCACCACCACTAGACTACCACTAACCACCACCACCACTAACTACCACTAACCACCACCACCACTAACTACCACTAACCACCACCAAACTATGCAGGTGACCCTCCGGCCTCTCAGGTATTCTCCACTTTCAAATACTCACGTAATTAATCCTTGCTCTAATTGTACTCACCTAGTTGTGCTTGCGGGGGTGGAGCTCTGGCTCTTTAGTCCCGCCTCTCAACTGTCAATCAACTGGTGTACAGGTTCCTGAGCCTATTGGGCTCTATCATATCTACACTTGAAACTGTGTATGGAGTCAGCCTCCACCACATCACTGACTAATGCATTCCATTTGTCAACCACTAAAAAAGTTCTTTCTAATATCTCTGTGGCTCATTTGGGCACTCAGTTTCCACCTGTGTCCCCTTGTGCGTGTCCCACCCGTGTTAAAGAATTTGTCTTTTTCCACCTGTAAATTCCTTTGAGAATTTTGTAGCTAGTGATCATGTCTCCCATTATTTTTATAACTTCCAGGGACGTGAGGTTTAGCTCCCTTAGCTTTTCCTCGTAGCTTATACCTCTCAGTTTCGGGAGTAGTTTGGTGGCATAACTCTGAATCTTCCCTAACTTTGTCTTGTGTTTAACTAGGTATGGACACTAGGCTGGAGCTGCATACAGAAGGATTGGTCTGACATAGGTTTTATATAGGGTCCTGAACGATTCCTTACAAAAGTTTCTAAAGGCAGTTCTTATGTTGGCCTGTCTAGCATATGCCGCTGATGATATTCTTTTGATGTGGGCCTCTGGGGACAGGTTCGGTGTGATATCAACTCCCAGATCTTTCTCTCTATTTGACTCTTGCAGGATATCACCTCCCAGATGATACCTTGTGTTCAGCCTCCTGTTCCCTTCGCCTAATTGTATTACTTTACACTTTCCTGAGTTGAACTTTAGCAGCCATTTTCTAGACCATTCCTCCAGCTTGTCCAGGTCATCCTGAAGTCAGTGTCTATCTTCATCCGTCTTGATTCTTCTCATAATTTTTGCATCATCAGCAAACATTGAGAGGAACGAGTCTATACCCTCCGGAAGATCGTTTACATATATTAGAAAAAGGATGGGTCCAAGTACAGAGCCCTGTGGGACTCCACTGGTGACATCTCGCCACTCTGATGTCTCCCCCCTCACCGTTACTCGCCGTTTCCTGTTGCTTAGATACTCCCTTATCCACTGGAGCACCTTCACTTTTACTCCTGCCTGTTTCTCTAACTTTTGTAACTGCCTTTTGTGAGGTACTGTGTCAAAGGCTTTCTGACAGTCCAAGAAAATGCAGTCTTCCCACCCTTCTCTTTCCTGCCATCTCTGAACCCATGTTGGTGGTGTCTTACAAAGCTCCTTCAATCCAGCTGTTCTAAAAAAATTTCCTCACGATCTTCTCCATCACCTTGCATGGTATACAAGTTAGGGAAACTGGCCTGTAGTTCAGTGCCTCTTGCCTGTCGCCTTTCTTGTATATTGAGACTACGTTACCTGTCTTCCAACTTTGTGGTAAGTCTTCTGTTTCCAGTGACCTGTTATACACCATAGAGAGTGGCACACTTAGTGCTTCTGCACCTTCCTTTAGTATCCATGGAGAGATTCTGTCAGGCCCAACAAGATTTG
>NC_059641.1:12500-25000 GCF_020424385.1 Procambarus clarkii | reverse complement strand
CACCTGGCCCAACTCCGTAGACTACCAGTAGTTACCACCCGTAGCACTAGGCTCTCAACCTTCAACATCACTCCATCAGCGGTCATTCCCTCCCAGGCTGACTGGCATCAGGAACTGGTTCACTCAACAGGTTGACATACGGGAGATCAGGTCACCTGACCACATGAAGACTTTGGCACACAGTTGGCTACAGCCTCATCTTCTTCCTTATATCACTGTTACCTAATGTTGTTAATGAATAAAGGCTATTCCAACTGATGCATATAACAGGCTCATGAAATAAATGGGCCTCTATGAGTAGGTTGTAGGTGAGGAAGGATTACATCTCTGTAATCCTATGAATCCCTATGTGATAGTTTCAAAGTATATTCTCATGAAATAAATGAGTTTCTAGGAGCAGGCTTCAGATGACCTGAGGTAGGATAACAGCTCTTGCTTGCAGTTTCACCAGATACGTCAGTTGACAGCTCTTATGAACCCCAGTCTTAGTTTAAAAACAAAAGAAAAAGAGAGGAAGAGAAGGGGGGGAGGGGAAGAGAAACATGGAGAGCAAAAAAGATATACAAGGCAGACAAGCACTTCTTAAAATATTAAAGCATCATCCTAGAGAAGACGACGACCAGAGCGAGAGGCCCGCCAGCAACCCTGGACCTGGGAGTCTCCCCAAGATGACGACCAGAGCGAGAGGCCCGCCAGCAACCCTGGACCTGGGAGTCTCCCCAAGATGACGACCAGAGCGAGAGGCCCGCCAGCAACCCTGGACCTGGGAGTCTCCCCAAGATGACGACCAGAGCGAGAGGCCCGCCAGCAACCCTGGACCTGGGAGTCTCCCCAAGATGACGACCAGAGCGAGAGGCCCGCCAGCAACCCTGGACCTGGGAGTCTCCCCAAGATGACGACCAGAGCGAGAGGCCCGCCAGCAACCCTGGACCTGGGAGTCTCCCCAAGATGACGACCAGAGCGAGAGGCCCGCCAGCAACCTGGACCTGGGAGTCTCCCCAAGATGACGACCAGAGCGAGAGGCCCGCCAGCAACCCTGGACCTGGGAGTCTCCCCAAGATGACGACCAGAGCGAGAGGCCCGCCAGCAACCCTGGACCTGGGAGTCTCCCCAAGATGACGACCAGAGCGAGAGGCCCGCCAGCAACCCTGGACCTGGGAGTCTCCCCAAGATGACGAACTGTGGAACACTACAGCATGTTTATCCCGTCTAGGCCTAGATCTGAAGCACAGCAAGGCAGCAGGCGGGAGTCTGGCACTGTGGGAGTCTGGCACTGCGGGCGTCCGGCACTGTGGGCGTCTGGCACTGTGGGAGTCTGGCACTGCGGGCGTCCGGGACTGGGCGTCCGGCACTGTGGGCGTCTGGCACTGCGGGCGTCTGGCACTGCGGGCGTCTGGCACTGCGGGCGTCCGGCACTGTGGGCGTCTGGCACTGCGGGCGTCCGGCACTGCGGGCGTCTGTTACTGTGAGCGAGGTAGAGAAAGCCAAAGCCGAGCAAGAGAGACGTAAAGCTGACCAAGCCAGAATTGATACTAACAAAACAGAGGCCAAGAGAGAGAGAGAGAATTAAGACAACACGAAAGAAAGGCGGAAAATAATAGCCGAGCCAAGTCAAAGGAATAAGAGAACGTTGGTGGACCGACCCGCCAGGCCACGGGGAGCAGAGGTACAGTAAACTGTAACCCAGGGAACGTACCGTACAACAGCGGGTACAGAAATACACCGTTCAGAGTGGTACAGGAGGGAAGCCTAGTGCGCCGCATGGAACACCGCCACAAAATCTTCATTGAAAAAGAAGCCCAATCGCGGTTGCTGATGTGAATTCATCTAATCAAGACGGAAACACATTTCAGGGTATTAACTAATCAAAGCCCAGATGTTTCAAGTGTAATCAGATGGGACAAGAGAGTGGCCAAGTAAGAAGAGAGAAGTATCACTGACGGAGGCACATTCAGTACAGCTTGCCTGGCAATGATGAGGCTGCTGCTAGATCACGAGGCGGGAAAACATTTTGATGCTTTCATTCCTGCAAGCACAGTGACAGTGGGAGATCTGGCGGCCAAGGTAGTGGAGATACTGAGAGATACGGCAGCCAGCCACAGCTTGATTTTATAAAGCCTATTACGGGATGATGAGGTTCTGAAAAGCCGGCAGTAAATATACGGGGATTAGACGTGCAGAAAAGTGTACCATTATGTGAGGTAAACTTGGATTGTAAATACTTAGACGATAAAGTGAACATGGGAGTGTGTTCGCACTTACCTATTGATGACGTGCACATTATTTTGGGGAATGATTTGTGTGTAGTATCGTATCGCCAGAACTGAAGGTGCCAGAACCGCCTGCTGAACCAACGGAAAGTAACGAGGCTACGAGAAAAGATTTAGCAAGTATTTTACAGGATGATACAGAGGACCAGCGAAGGATAGTGATAATGAAGTCAGCGTTAGTGAAGGATATGATGACACTGGACAGCTGTTTAGCTTAGGAGGGCCAAGCACAGGAGGCTACTGGGGAAGGTTGCATATAGAACTGTCAACACCACTTGTCATACCTCGAGGCGGATTAACCGGATCACTGACAGAGAAGTGTGTGAGGAACTTCAAAACAGTTACAGGTCTCCCGGACGAATGTGACGAAGTGGTTCAACACGGTACGGAAGTTTGGTGTTGGTAATTTATTACGTTAGCTATCACTGGTGATATTACCAGTGGACAATGTGGTGAAGATGTCTGGCGGGCGACAAAAGTCAGAATGGTGCGACGTATATGCGCTGATAAAATGATACTGTGAGAGAGACGAGGACTCGGAGGAGACCCTTGAAAGGACGATAATGTGAGTATCTCGAGTGTCCAGTATAAGGCAGGAGGTCAGGTCAGAGGAGTTAGCCTTCATGGCCACCAGGGAGAAGTAGCCTCGGTGGATACACAGGTGGAAGCGATTAATAACTTCCCAGCACCAGAGATCCGGCGGGGATTACTAACATATTTGCCAATGACAGGATATTACCGACAATTTTGCACCAATTTTTGCTACGATTGCTGCACCCTACAATTTGCCATTGTAGGATCTTATTTGCAAAGTTTTGCAAGGCTTTGATCCACATCGGAGTCGGTGGCTGAGCAGACAGAACACTGGACGTGTGATCCTGTGGTCCCGGGTTCGATCCCGGGCGCCGGCTAGAAACAATGAGCAGAGTTTCTTTCACTCTGATGCCCCTGTTACCTAGCAGTAAATAGCTACCTGGGAGTTAGTCGGCTGTCACGGGCAGCTTCCGGGGGGGGGGGGGGTTGGAGGCCTGGTCGAGGACCGGGCCGTGGGGACACTAAGCCCCGAAATCATCTCAAGATAACCCTTGACAGGACTCATTTCCAGGAGTAAGAGTGTGACAGGAATTCCGCGATGTGAAGAATCTTTTGAGAAGACGAAGTTGCTGTTAGCCCAACCTGTTCTGACCTCACCTGCTGGTGGTGGTGGTAGTTGTTGTTGTTGTTGTTGTTGTTGTTGCTGCTTAAGATTCGCTACTCTGAGCATAAAGTTCCAAGCAGCACGGGCTATGGTGAGCCTTATTTTCACCTGGCTATGAGACGCCCTCTACCTAGTTACGTGGGAGCTGGAGCCCCAGAGTGAGCAGGTCTATGGTACTACCACCACCACCACCCACCGCCCACCACTACCACTACCACCACCACCACCACTACCACCACCCACCGCCCACCACTACCACTACCACCACTACCACCAACCACCACCAACCACCACCCACCACCACCACCACCATCACCACCACCACCCACCACCAACCACCACCATCACCACCACCACCCACCACCACTACCACCAACCACCACCACCACCACCACCACTACCACCACCACCACCACCACCACCACCACCACCACCCACCACCACCACCCACCCACCACCCACCACCACCACCACCCACCCCCACCACCCACCACCACCACCACCCACCAACCACCACCACTACCACCACCACCACCACCACCACCATCACCACCACCACCACCACTACCACCAACCACCACCACCACTACCACCAACCACCACCACCACCCACCACCAACCACCACCACCAACCACCACCACCACCCACCACCAACCACCACCACCCACCCACCACCCACCACCACCACCCACCACCCACCACCCCACCACCACCACCACCACCCACCAACCACCACCACCACTACCACCAACCACCACCACCACCCACCACCCACCACCACCACCACCCCCACCACCCACCACCACCACCACCACCACCACCACCAACATCAGACGGCATCATACTAAAAATTTCAATTTTCATTAGGGCGGCGCGGCGCCTCCCGGGCCTCAGCAAATGTGTCTTTGCACGACTGCTCTCTGCTGCACTCTGCTGAGCTCGGCTCTCTGCTGCACTCTGCTGAGCTCGGCTCTCTGCTGCACTCTGCTCTGAGCTCGGCTCTCTGCTACACTCTGCTCTGAGCTCGGCTCTGCTACACTCTGCTCACAGCACAGGAGTGTTGTGAGCGTCTGAAGCAATGAGCTCAGTGAGCAAACTGAGTGCCCAAATGAGCCACAGAGATATTAGAAAGAACTTTTTCAGTGTCAGAGTGGTTGACAAATGGAATGCATTAGGGGGTGATGTGGTGGAGGCTGACTCCATACACAGTTTCAAGTGTAGATATGATAGAGCCCAATAGGCTCAGGAACCTGTACACCAGTTGATTGACGGTTGAGAGGCGGGACCAAAGAGCCAAAGCTCAACCCCCGCAAGCACAACTAGGTGAGTACCTGACTGTCACTAACACACACCATACTCCACCTGACTGTCACTAACACACACCATACTCCACCTGACTGTCACTAACACACACCATACTCCACCTGACTGTCACTAACACACACCATACTCCACCTGACTGTCACTAACAAACACCATACTCCACCTGACTGTCACTAACACACACCATACTCCACCTGACTGTCACTAACACACACCATACTCCACCTGACTGTAAAATACACAGTTACCAACTGCAGGGTATAATTTCCTCCTTGTATAAAGTGATAAGTGAGCCAGGCTTCGCGCCTCGCTGTAGGACGTAAGTCTTCACTTCTCACTATAACTGTAAAGTGGGAGAAACGTCTCTGAAGATCACTCCAGGAACACGACTTATTCTGGACCAGAAATTATGGTTTGTGAGATCTGAGGAGTTAATACGTCTCGCTTCTTATGTGGTTACGAACCTGGGGCCAGATTCACGAAGGAGTTACGCAAGTACTTACGAACCTGGGGCCAGATTCACGGTGCAGTTACGCAAGTACATACGAACCTGGGGCCAGATTCACGAAGCACTTACGAACCTAGGGGGGGGGGGGGCAGATTTACGAAGCAGTTACGCAAGCACTTACCAACTTGGGCCAGATTCACGAAGCACTTACGAACCTAGGGGGGGGGCAGATTTACGAAGCAGTTACGCAAGTACATACGAACCTGGGGCCAGATTCACGAAGCAGTTACGCAAGCACTTACCAACCTGGGGCCAGACTCACGAAGCAGTTACGCAAGCACTTACGAACCTGGGGGCAGATTCACGAAGCAGTTATGCAAGCACTTACGAACCTGGGGCCAGATTCACGAAGCAGTTACGCAAGCACTTACGAACCTGGGGCCAGATTCCCGAAGCAGTTACGCAAGCACTTACGAACCTGGGGCCAGATTCCCGAAGCAGTTACGCAAGCACTTACGAACCTGGGAGACCAAACGTCGTAACTTAGCTTCCAGATGCTGAGTGTCCAATACTCAATCCCGTTATTGTGACTTAGTGTGTGTTCAATGAACCTGTTCAAGTATTTGCGGACACATGTTCCATACATTACGGATATCAAAAGCGTTCACGTGTGTTCAACTGTTGTTCTAGTTGAGCATGAGTGAACACTTTTGAAACGTGGTTTGTGCATGTTATTTAATGTTCCAGTGTTCACTTGTGTTCAGCAAATGTTCTCTCCCCTGCAGCCTGTGCTGTGTGAGGCGGCGTATGTTCTTCTGGAGTATGCAAGAACAGCAATGTTCATGTGGATGTTCATCGAGGGACTCTACCTTCATAACAAAATAACAGGTAAGTGTTCTCACATCCTTCTCTGTCGGGGTAAGGAACGTATCTTTGTGTGTGTGTGTGTGTGTGTGTGTGTGTGGGTGGGTGTGGGTGTGGGTGGGTGTGTGTGTACTCACCTAGTTGTACTCACCTAGTTGTGCTTGAGGGGGTTGAGCTCTGGCTCTTTGGTCCCGCCTGTCAACCGTCAATCAACAGGTGTACAGGTTCCTGAGCCTATTGGGCTCTATCATATCTACACTTGAAACTGTGTATGGAGTCAGCCTCCACCACATTACTGTCTGGGTAAGAAGCGTATCTTTGTGTGTGTGTGTGTGTGTGAGAAACAGGCCAACGCTCAGTACGGGAGACACAACACAGGGACACGTCCGCCTGACGCTCCGTAGAGACAGATAACCGAGTTAAACAATATTATTTTATAACCCAAATTTGATCAGTGAAATTGTTGGTGCACAACATTGGCAACTGTGAAGCAATATGCTTGCAACAGTGTTGCCAACTGTGAAGCACTATGCTTGCAACAGTGTTGCTAATCTGGTATATAGCTCACGTGACGTCATCTCACCAGAGTGAAGAACCATCTCTCATTTATTTATACTTTTTCTGATAAGTATTAATAAAAAGTGAACTAATCTTTTGAACCTTAAAGTAAATTCTAAGTGATGAATAACAAAAAAATAAATATAAATAATGTCACGAAATGTACCCAAACGTCTTGGTCGACCTGCTTGAGAATCGAACCCTTGACCAGCCGGTTATAAGCAGACTGTGCAGACCACTGCGCTACGGAGCCATTAATGATGGCTCACAAATTCTGCCATATATGTTATAACATTTTCAATGTTATATGGGGATACGCCCCTGTTATTTACACGGGGATATATTTTATAAGGTCAGGTCTGTCAATGAGCTTTAAAATTTTATATGTCGTTATCATGTCTCCCGCGGCCCTCTCGTCTAATGGGATGAGTGTAGGTGGCAGCAGGGGCGGGACTCGTCAGGTGTGTGTGTATAATGTTTGTGTTGGCGAAGACCTGGCTCACAGCGAGGCTTAAGGCCACAACTGGAATATATCAAATATTTTGTTGACATTTTTTCTTTCTCTGCAGATAGGATGTATATTTTGTGCTCTCTGTCTCTGTCTGTCTGTCTGTATCTCTCTCTCTCTCTCTCTCTCTCTCTCTCTCTCTCTCTCTCTCTCTCTCTCTCTCTCTCTCTCTCTCTCTCTCTCTCTCTCTCTCTCTCTCTCTCTCTCAGCCCCCACACTAACCCCAGGTCCCCCCCCCCCCACACTAACCCCAGGTCCTCCCCCCCCCCCACACTAACCCCAGGCCCCCTCTCTCTCCAACAGTGACCGTGTTCCATCACAGTTTCTACTACAGTGCCTACCAGGCCGTCGGCTGGGGCGTCCCGGTGCTAATGACGGCTGCCTGGGCCACGGCAACTGCCATGTTCTATGGCAGCTCCAGGTAACCCTCTCCTTATTTATATATATATATATATATATATATATATATATATATATATATATATATATATATATATATATAATATAATATAATATAATATAATATAATATATATATATATATATATAATAAAATGGTCCCCAAGCCAATATACAACCTAGAACTGCTCAGCCCTGAAGGACTCGGACCCAGACAACCATTTGTAGAGTCAGTCTGGTCTGGTGGTACAGTTCAGGCCACGCTAACTAAGGTCTCCTTCACAAGTGAACAGTCATAGGTGGCATATTGCTTGCAGACCATTCACGCTACATCTCATATATAGTCAGGGCTCACATATATATAACCAACGATTTCTTATTACAGTCAGAGCTCACTTAATGCTGCCAGGGGCTCACTTATTACAGCCGGAGGCTTACTTATTGCAGCCAGAGCTCACTTATTACATGCAAGGCTCACTTTATGAAGCCAGAGCTCACTTATTTCATCTAGGGCTCACTTATTACAGCAGGGGCTCACTTATTAGAGCTAGGACTTACTTATTTTAGCCATGGCTCACTTATTACCGTCAGGGTTTACATATTACAGCCAGAGCTCACTTATTACAGTCAGGGCTCAATTACATTAATGGCTCATTTATTACAGAACTCGCTTATTGCAGCCAGGGGTTCACTTATTACAGAGAGGGCTCACTTATGACTTCCAGGGCTCACTTAATGCAGCCTGAATTCACGTATTACAGTCAGTCCTCACCTATTATCGAGCTCAGCTATTAGTCGGAGCTCGCTTATTACATCCAAAGCTCGCTTATTTTAGCCGGGGCTCACTACGGATCTCAATTACAGAGCTACCTTATTACATTTAGGACTCATTTATTACTGCTAGAACTCGCTTATTATTGTCAGAGCTAACGTATTAGTCAGGTCACTTATTACAGCCAGGGCTCACTTATTACAGCCAGGGCTCACTTATTACAGCCAGGGCTCACTTATTACAGCCAGGGCTCACTTATTACAGCCAGGGCTCACTTATTACAACCAGGGCTCACTTATTACAGCCAGGGCTCACTTATTACAGCCAGGGCTCACTTATTACAGCCAGGGCTCACTTATTACAGCCAGGGCTTACTTATTGATCATGGCGTCTCCAATTTTCAGAAGGTTTAATTTCAATATAAATTTATATCAATAAAAATGTACTCCAATATCCCACAATTAACACGACTCTCTTTAATAATGTTATCTCTCTAACACTATTGTATCTCTGCCATTATTAGACATATTGTATCTGGAGGAGGAGATATTGTATTTCTACCACTATTATCTCCCTACCACTATTGTATCTCCCTCACCACCACCACTCTCCCTCACCACCACCATCACTCTCCCTCACCACCACCACCACCACTCTCCCTCACCAACACCACTCTCCCTCACCACCACCACCACTCTCCCTCACCACCACCACCACCACTCTCCCCAACACAGGTGCTGGTGGGGGTACAACTTCACGCCCTACTACTGGATCATGGAGGGACCAAGGTTCTCTGTCATATCGGTAAGTTGTCCACAGCCTCGTGCCACGTGTCATGTGTCATATGTTTTGTGCTTCCCTTCTTGTCCACTCACGTGTGTGTGTGTGTGTGCGTCTGAGAGAGAGACAGGACCCAGGGGGACGCATGAGGAGAAAGAAAAGGAATGAAAGTAAAGGTGGTAATTACGGAAGAGGGGGTGGGTGAACAGGAGTAATGGAAGGAAGGTGACAATAATCACTAACAAAGAGAAATAAGAGAATATGGAGCGACACACACAGAGGTAAACAGTTGTTGAGGCGGAACCAAAGAGCCAGAGCTCAACCCCTGCAAGCACAATTAGGTAAACGCATGTTGAACACCCGTTCTGGGACCGCCAGCCCCCCCCCCCCCTTCACCCACCGCAACCCATGGTGGGTATCGACACCTGCTGATCAGTGTCTCCAGACACCAGTGCCATCTCTTACCAGGGAGCCAACCACTTGTACTCTCCCTGGCACCACTCTGGGCCAGGAGTCCTCCCTCCCTATCCAACCTGCTCTTGCACAAGACAGCACATATATGACTTATTGCTTATAGTCACTATTTCGCTTATAAATAAGCACATATGTGACATATTCTCAAGCCATATTTTTTTTCCAAGGCACTAACTTTTCCTCTCAGTTTTATTAAACAATAGATTTTATACAAAATTACTTTTAATTACAAAATTAATAAGAGTTACTTTACAATTTATTTAAATATTTTAGTTTTGTTTTATTGTATAAAACTGTAATATCAATATAGGTAAAGGTTCAGTACTAATTGTAATATCTTAACATACTAAGAAGGTTACCTTAGGTTGTGGTTTTCTATTCAGCTTATCAAGGTAAACTCAAATATTCGCAATAAATTAATATGTCACATATGCACTTATTCATAAGCAAGATATTGACTATAAGCAAGTGCGAGAACGGGTTTTCCAGGTACTACAGCCTCACACTCACACCATAACGATGTGCTAAAAGTTACACAACCTGGAAGCCGCTGAAGTTGCTTTAAAAAAATTTCTCATAAATATATCCACTTATTGTGAATAAATTGTTTAGTTAACGAGAGCGTTTGAAATACTTCGTTATCAGTAGCGTGTATCAGGCTTACATGTCAACATTGGATTGGGTACCGGGTCATTTGGAGCCTGGTTAAGTAACTTTTAGCACATCACGGTCGATACCCACGCATCTGCGGGCTCCTCGACGGTGGTTCGATCCCCGAGGTCCTGCTCGAAACGTTTCCTCCTAACAGATAAATAACAGTACTGTGATTTCATTGTTTAGGCGTAAGTTACTGTGAATAACTTTTCCTTGTGAGAACTGATTGTTCTGGTGGCGGGTTTGTTCTTCAGATGAACATGGTGTTCTTACTGAACATCATCCGGGTCCTGGTGACGAAGTTGAGGCAGAGCAACTCCAGCGAGGCTCAACAAGTGAGGTGAGTACACACCTGCCTGGTACACACCTGCATGGTACACACCTGCCTGCCTGGTACACACCTGCCTGCCTGGTACACACCTGCCTGCCTGGTACACACCTGCATGGCACACACCTGCCTGCATGGTACACACCTGCATGGTGCACACCTGCATGGTACACACGCCTGGATGGTACACACGCCTGGATGGTACACACGCCTGGATGGTACACACCTGCATGGTACAAACCTGCATGGTACACACTTTCATGGTGCACACCTGGATGGTACACACACCTGGATGGTACACACAACTGCATGGTACACACCTGGAAGGTGCACACACCTGCATGGTGCACACACCTGGATGGTACACACACCTGCATGGTGCACACACCTGGATGGTACACACACCTGCATGGTGCACACACCAGGATGGTACACACACCAGGATGGTACACACCCCAGGATGGTACACACACCAGGATGGTACACACACCAGGATGGTACACACACCAGGATGGTACACACACCTGGATGGTACACACACCAGGAAGGTACACACACCAGGAAGGTACACACACCTGGATGGTATACACACCAGGAAGGTACACACACCTGGATGGTACACACACCAGGAAGGTACACACACCTGGATGGTACACACACCAGGAAGGTACACACACCTGGATGGTACACACACCAGGAAGGTACACACACCTGGATGGTACACACACCAGGAAGGTACACACACCAGGAAGGTACACACACCAGGAAGGTACACACACCAGGAAGGTACACACACCAGGAAGGTACACACACCAGGAAGGTACACACACCTGGATGGTACACACACCAGGAAGGTACACACACCTGGATGGTACACACACCAGGATGGTACACACACCAGGATGGTACACACACCAGGATGGTACACACACCTGGATGGTACACACACCTGGATGGTACACACACCAGGAAGGTACACACACCAGGAAGGTACACACACCTGGATGGTACACACACCTGGATGGTACACACACCAGGATGGTACACACACCAGGATGGTACACACACCTGGATGGTACACACACCTGGATGGTACACACACCAGGATGGTACACACACCAGGATGGTACACACACCTGGATGGTACACACACCTGGATGGTACAAACACACAGGCCAGACAGGTACACACCTGGATGGTACACACACCAGGATGGAACACACACACAGGCCAGACAGGTACACACCTGGATGGTACACACACCTGGATGGTACACACACACAGGCCAGACAAGTACACACCTGGATGGTACACACACCTGGATGGTACACACACACAGGCCAGACAGGTACACACCTGGATGGTACACACACCTGGATGGTACAAACACACAGGCCAGACAGGTACACACACACACACACAGGTATACACAGGTACACACACCCCAGACAGGTACACACACACACACAGGTATACACAGGTACACACACCCCAGACAGGTACACACAGGCCACACATGTACACACACCCCACACAGGCCAAACAAGTACACACAGGTACACACACCCCACACAGGTACACACACCCCACACAGGTACACACACCCCACACAGGTACACACACCCCACACAGGTACACACACCCCACACAGGTACACACAGGAACACACAGGTACACACACCCCACACAGGCACACACAGGTACACACGGGTACATGTGTGCACCTCCTCACTAACTCAGTTATCATATCTCTTCTTCTTTTCATACAAATCTCACGATGTGCAACGTGTGACGTCACGCTCTCCCCTGCGCCATGTGTGGATGGCCTCACGTGACGGTTGTGGGCGTGGCGTGGGCGTGGCATGGTCGTGGGCGTGCAGGAAGGCGGTGAAGGCGGCCATCGTGCTGCTGCCCCTGCTAGGGA
>NC_059641.1:0-10000 GCF_020424385.1 Procambarus clarkii | reverse complement strand
AGATTTGCCTAACTGTGGAGAGGAGTCGAAATTATGGGAGTTAATCTTACTATGACACAATGGTGCCCATCTTCACTGTATACCGGAGCCATAGGGAACGCTACATGGATCTCTCTGCAATCTTTGATATAGCAGTCACTACACCTGCTATCATCTCGGGTGACTTCAACGCTCATAGTGAACACCTTTTGGCTGAAGTGCCTGAAGTCAGTCTACTTAACTGGAGGGAACCCACCCCTCACTGGGGGGAGGGGAGGGGGAGGGGGGGGGACATCACAGATGTCTCCACCAGTATTTATGAGTTGTCAGTTGTCCACGTGCTGACCAATGACAACTTTGCTACAACAACAGTTACTAGTATAGCACTATACCACCCAGAGCTCCAGCTCCCGGGCCCGGATGGGACTTTATCAAAGCAGATTGGACGAAGATTCATGAATCTCTGGAAACTTGGCACCAAAACTACACTCCTTCTGTTGACTCTCAAGAAATGGAAAAAAATTTAGTAAATGTACACAGAGCAGCAAATCCCGCCATGCCCAAGAGGAATACAATTACCCAATAACATAAGGACCATTGGTCCTTATGATTGGATCAAAGAGCTACATAAGTCTAAATTGTGCACGAAACTGCGGAATATTTTCCACAACGAAACCTATACATCATTTCTCAACCATGAAGGCTTGATTTGCATTTATTAAGCAGTTTACGAGGCTGTCCACAGCAATAATAATCTTGTGTGTCGCAAACGACATCCCAGGATTTCCAGGCTCGTAAGATATTCATATATAGTTTAGTGGTCCAGGAAAGATGTAATGGTTCCGTGACCGTCACGTAAATGCCTGGTTAATCCTGGGGGTTATGAGGGTTATAACCCTGTTCGACCCCCGCCAGGGGTTCCATTCCATGTCCCCCAGAAAGGAATATAAGGATCAACGTGACTCAGAATACAGGTCCTCCTACGACCTGTTTGATGGCATTTTGTAAATCATATTTAACGAGTTAGAGTTAACCTATTTCACTGTTTGTATTCGTTTATTATGCACCCCATACCCATGCTGTGGGTGGTAGTGGACCCCATACCCTTGCTGTGGGAGGTAGTGGACCCCATACCCTTGCTGTGGGTGGTAGTGGACCCCATACCCATGCTGTGGGTGGTAGTGGACCCCATACCCTTGCTGTGGGAGGTAGTGGACCCCATACCCTTGCTGTGGGAGGTAGTGGACCCCATACCCTTGCTGTGGGTGGTACTGGACCCCATACCCTTGCTGTGGGAGGTAGTGGACCCCATACCCTTGCTGTGGGTGGTAGTGGACCCCATACCCTTGCTGTGGGTGGTAGTGGACCCCATACCCTTGCTGTGGGAGGTAGTGGACCCCATACCCTTGCTGTGGGTGGTACTGGACCCCATACCCTTGCTGTGGGTGGTACTGGACCCCATACCCTTGCTGTGGGAGGTAGTGGACCCCATACCCTTGCTGTGGGTGGTAGTGGACCCCATACCCTTGCTGTGGGAGGTAGTGGACCCCATACCCTTGCTGTGGGAGGTAGTGGACCCCATACCCTTGCTGTGGGTGGTACTGGACCCCATACCCTTGCTGTGGGTGGTACTGGACCCCATACCCTTGCTGTGGGTGGTACTGGACCCCATACCCTTGCTGTGGGTGGTACTGGACCCCATACCCTTGCTGTGGATGGTAGTGGACCCCATACCCTTGCTGTGGGTGGTAGTGGACCCCATACCCTTGCTGTGGGTGGTAGTGGACCCCATACCCTTGCTGTGGGTGGTAGTGGACCCCATACCCTTGCTGTGGGAGGTAGTGGACCCCATACCCTTGCTGTGGGTGGTAGTGGACCCCATACCCTTGCTGTGGGTGGTACTGGACCCCATACCCTTGCTGTGGGTGGTACTGGACCCCATGCCCTTGCTGTGGGTGGTAGTGGACCCCATACCCTTGCTGTGGGTGGTACTGGACCCCATACCCTTGCTGTGGGTGGTACTGGACCCCATACCCTTGCTGTGGATGGTAGTGGACCCCATACCCTTGCTGTGGGTGGTAGTGGATCCCATACCCTTGCTGTGGGTGGTAGTGGATCCCATACCCTTGCTGTGGGTGGTAGTGGACCCCATACCCTTGCTGTGGGTGGTAGTGGACCCCATACCCATGGTGTGGATGGTAGTGGACCCCATACCCTTGTTGTGGGTGGTACTGGACCCCATACCCTTGCTGTGGGTGGTACTGGACCCCATGCCCTTGCTGTGGATGGTACTGGACCCCATACCCTTGCTGTGGATGGTAGTGGACCCCATACCCTTGCTGTGGGTGGTAGTGGACCCCATACCCTTGCTGTGGGTGGTAGTGGACCCCATACCCTTGCTGTGGGTGGTAGTGGACCCCATACCCATGGTGTGGGTGGTAGTGGACCCCATACCCATGGTGTGGGTGGTAGTGGACCCCATACCCATGGTGTGGGTGGTAGTGGACCCCATACCCATGGTGTGGGTGGTAGTGGACCCCATACCCTTGCTGTGGGTGGTAGTGGACCCCATACCCTTGCTGTGGGTGGTAGTGGACCCCATACCCTTGCTGTGGGTGGTAGTGGACCCCATACCCTTGCTGTGGGTGGTAGTGGACCCCATACCCTTGCTGTGGATGGTAGTGGACCCCATACCCTTGCTGTGGGTGGTAGTGGACCCCATACCCTTGCTGTGGGTGGTAGTGGACCCCATACCCATGGTGTGGGTGGTAGTGGACCCCATACCCTTGCTGTGGGTGGTAGTGGACCCCATACCCATGGTGTGGGTGGTAGTAGACCCCATACCCTTGCTGTGGGTGGTAGTGGACCCCATACCCATGGTGTGTGTGGTAGTGGACCCCATACCCTTGCTGTGGGTGGTAGTGGACCCCATACCCTTGCTGTGGGTGGTAGTGGACCCCATACCCTTGCTGTGGGTGGTAGTGGACCCCATACCCTTGCTGTGGGTGGTAGTGGACCCCATACCCTTGCTGTGGGTGGTAGTGGACCCCATACCCTTGCTGTGGGTGGTAGTTTTTTTTTTTTTTTTTTTTTTCTACCACAGACGTGGCCACACATTTACAATGCTAACCATCATATATACATTTTCTTCTGTCCACCATGGACAGGGTTAGAGAAGTGTTAAACATATAGTTCAAGGGTTTATTGAACACTCAACCACAGAAGGTGATTCGGTGCTTTTAAAATGCTAAGCTAACCTACATACGTAAATACATAGATACAGATTTACGTATGCCCTACATAAAGTGTTAGATGTGTCTTTTACATAGTGTCATTAATGTACATTCACAAAGGTGAAATGTAATTCTGATCACCTTCCATATATACTTTGTACCCATACATATACATACACACACATATACATACATATATACACACACACACATGCATTCACATACATTTGTCTCATTTACTCTGACAGGGTGAGGTAGCTGATAAAGAAACTAGTGTACAATTAAGCACTTAATCACTGAAGGTGATGAAGGTGCTTTTACAAGCTCAGGTTATAAAGTTACATCATATATATACTTTGTATGATTGATATATTACATGGTCAATCTTGGATACAAGTCTAATATATCAAGTGTTCCAGTACTCATATAGTAACTACACAGTTCAGCATACCTTAGCCCAGGACGGCGAAAGTCGGTCAATATGGGACATTCTACAATATAATGTTCAAGGGAGTGCATGTTTTCTCTTTCACAAAGTTGACACATTGTGTACTCGACATTTGGGTTTTGAGAAAGCTGCCAGATACGTCTATATCCCAGGCGTATTCTGGCCACTATAACATCACATTGCCGGGTTCTTGTTCTATTAGTCCCATATGTGAATGTCTCCTCGCGATATCTATCATAATATTTAATGCTACAACTTTCAGGTCTTTGTGTTAGGTCGGTGAGATCTTCATTAGATATTTGTTTAAGTATTCTCTTTGTTACTGCTAATGAAACACCCATATCAATTTCTACCACTGGTTTTCTGCAGGCTGTCTTAGCAAGCATATCAACAGTGTCATGCCTTGAGATGCCAATATGTGATAGTATCCATAGGAATTTAATCTCAAATCTGTTTTCTTTGGCAGCTAAAACATTCATTCGAATATCACTGACAATTTTCTGGGTGTCACTACTATGTGCGTTCAATGCCAGGAGTGCACTCTGCGAGTCACAGTATACAAGTCCACTGCCTTTGTCTTTTAAAAATTCAGTGGCAAGATATATGCCTGCAAGTTCGGTTTGAGTTGTACTTGCCCAGTAATTGACGCGCTTCATTGCTGTATGTGCGAGAGAAGATTGTTCAAATATGTTACATGCACATCCGGTACATCGTCCACCTTCTTCTACAGAGCCGTCGGTATAGCACTGATAAACATCGTTACCCATACTCTGAGTACTTTCAGTGATGCTTTTCAGTGTTAACTGTTTTAATAATGTAGTGTGCACACTAACTTTCTTGGGCGCATTTACAAAATCAACTGATAGATCCCAGTTATCCCATGGAGTAATTGGCTGATTAATCATTAGTTGAGTACATATTTAATATTTTGATGGAGTTGGCTACCTTGTAGAACCAATATACATAATCAGATTTCGTTCTTCTTCTATAGACCTCAGGTGAGTGCAGCATATTAGAAAGTTTAGGACCCCATACCCATGCTGTGGGTGGTAGTGGACCCCATACCCATGCTGTGGATGGTAGTGTGGGGTCAGGGGTCTGAGCCACACCATGCTAGACGTTATCGAGTGTGTACTTACCTAGTTATGCTTGCGGGGGTTGAGCTCTGGCTCTTTGGTCCCGCCTTTCAAATGTCAGTCAACAGGTGTACAGGTTCCTGAGCCTTTTGGGCTCTATCATATCTACACTTGAAACTGTGTATGGAGTCAGCCTCCACCACATCACTGCCTAATACATTCCATTATGTGTGTGTGTGTGTACTCACCTAGTTGTGTGTGTGTACTCACCTAGTTGCGTGTGTGTGTGTTTGGGCTACTTTGTCATATTTATTAATTGTATGTTTCCCTCCTTCCCACCTTATATCCCACACCTTCCCTCTCACTCTTCCGTTCCTTCCATCCTTTCCTCTTGCTCACACCTTTCTACCTATCGTTCCCTCACTCCCTCCCTCCCTCCCTCCCTCCCTCCCTCCCTCCCTCCCTCCCTCCCTCCCTCCTCATCCTATCCCATCCCGCCTGTCCTTGGTCACGGACGCTCAGGTACGGACGGCAGTGAGGAAGTACGTGTACAACTACTGGCTCCACCGCAGCGCCGGGGTTCGAAGGGGGTCGGGCCTGTCCTCCGTGTTTCTGACCATCGTCACGGACCTCCCCAGAGACCACCAGCACCATGGGGGCAGACACCATCTGTGTGGCTGTCTGAGTGGCGGCCACAGTCCCCCCCAGGGGTGAGTACCTTCCGCTTGTTGCTGGGCACAGTAGATGGTCCCTCTCCTGCTGGGTACAGGGGTAGATGGTCCCTCTCCTGCTGGGTACAGGGGTAGATGGTCCCACTCCTGCTGGGTACAGGGGTAGATGGTCCCTCTCCTGCTATGTACAGTAGATGGTCCAACTCCTGCTGGGTACAGGGGTAGATGGTCCCACTCCTGCTGGGTAGTGGGGTAGATGGTCTCACTCCTGCTGGGTACATGAGTAGATGGTCCCACTCCTGCTGGGTACAGGGGTAGATGGTCCCACTCCTGCTGGGTACAGGGGTAGATGGTCCCACTCCTGCTGGGTACAGGGGTAGATGGTCCCACTCCTGCTGGGTACAGGGGTAGATGGTCCCACTCCTGCTGGGTACAGGGGTAGATGGTCCCACTCCTGCTGGGTACAGGGGTAGATGGTCCCACTCCTGCTGGGTAGAGGGGTAGATGATCCATCTCCTGCTGGATAGAGGGGTAGATGGTCCCACTCCTGCTGGGTAGAGGGGTAGATGATCCATCTCCTGCTGGGTAGAGGGGTAGATGGTCCCACTCCTGCTGGGTAGTGGGGTAGATGGTCCCACTCCTGCTGGGTACAGTAGATGGTCCCACTCCTGCTGGGTTCAGGGGTAGATGGTCCCACTCCTGCTGGGTACAGGGGTAGATGGTCCCACTCCTGCTGGGTACAGGGGTAGATGGTCCCACTCCTGCTGGGTACAGGGGCAGATGGTCCCACTCCTGCTGGGTACAGGGGTAGATGGTCCCACTCCTGCTGGGTACAGGGGTAGATGGTCCCACTCCTGCTGGGTACAGGGGTAGATGGTCCCACTCCTGCTGGGTACAGGGGTAGATGGTCCCACTCCTGCTGGGTACAGGGGTAGATGGTCCCACTCCTGCTGGGTACAGGGGTAGATGGTCCCACTCCTGCTGGGTACAGGGGTAGATGGTCCCACTCCTGCTGGGTACAGGGGTAGATGGTCCCACTCCTGCTGGGTACAGGGGTAGATGGTCCCACTCCTGCTGGGTACAGGGGTAGATGGTCCCACTCCTGCTGGGTACAGGGGTAGATGGTCCCACTCCTGCTGGGTACAGGGGTAGATGGTCCCACTCCTGCTGGGTACAGGGGTAGATGGTCCCACTCCTGCTGGGTAGAGGGGTAGATGATCCATCTCCTGCTGGATAGAGGGGTAGATGGTCCCACCCCTGCTGGGTAGAGGGGTAGATGATCCATCTCCTGCTGGGTAGAGGGGTAGATGGTCCCACTCCTGCTGGGTAGTGGGGTAGATTGTCCCACTCCTGCTGGGTACAGTAGATGGTCCCACTCCTGCTGGGTTCAGGGGTAGATGGTCCCACTCCTGCTGGGTACATGGGTAGATGGTCCCACTCCTGCTGGGTACATGGGTAGATGGTCCCACTCCTGCTGGGTACAGGGGTAGATGGTCCCACTCCTGCTGGGTACAGGGGTAGATGGTCCCACTCCTGCTGGGTACAGGGGTAGATGGTCCCACTCCTGCTGGGTACAGGGGTAGATGGTCCCACTCCTGCTGGGTACAGGGGTAGATGGTCCCACTCCTGCTGGGTAGTGGGGTAGATGGTCCCACTCCTGCTGGGTACAGGGGTAGATGGTCCCACTCCTGCTGGGTACAGGGGTAGATGGTCCCACTCCTGCTGGGTAGAGGGGTAGATGATCCATCTCCTGCTGGGTAGAGGGGTAGATGGTCCCACTCCTGCTGGGTACAGGGGTAGATGATCCATCTCCTGCTGGGTAGAGGGGTAGATGGTCCCACTCCTCCTGGGTAGTGGGGTAGATGGTCCCACTCCTGCTGGGTACAGGGGTAGATGGTCCCTCTCCTGCTGGGTACAGGGGTAGATGGTCCCACTCCTGCTGGGTACAGGGGTAGATGGTCCCTCTCCTGCTGGGTACAGGGGTAGATGGTCCCACTCCTGCTGGGTAGTGGGGTAGATGGTCCCTCTCCTGCTGGGTAGTGGGGTAGATGGTCCCACTCCTGCTGGGTAGTGGGGTAGATGGTCCCACTCCTGCTGGGTAGTGGGGTAGATGGTCCCACTCCTGCTGGGTACAGGGGTAGATGGTCCCTCTCCTGCTGGGTACAGGGGTAGATGGTCCCACTCCTGCTGGGTACAGGGGTAGATGGTCCCACTCCTGCTGGGTACAGGGGTAGATGGTCCCACTCCTGCTGGGTACAGGGGTAGATGGTCCCACTCCTGCTGGGTACAGGGGTAGATGGTCCCACTCCTGCTGGGTACAGGGGTAGATGGTCCCACTCCTGCTGGGTACAGGGGTAGATGGTCCCACTCCTGCTGGGTACAGGGGTAGATGGTCCCACTCCTGCTGGGTACAGGGGTAGATGGTCCCTCTCCTGCTGGGTACAGTAGATGGTTCAACTCCTGCTGGGTACAGGGGTAGATGGTCCCACTCCTGCTGGGTAGTGGGGTAGATGGTCTCACTCCTGCTGGGTACATGAGTAGATGGTCCCACTCCTGCTGGGTACAGGGGTAGATGGTCCCACTCCTGCTGGGTACAGGGGTAGATGGTCCCACTCCTGCTAGGTACAGGGGTAGATGGTACCACTCCTGCTGGGTACAGGGGTAGATGGTCCCACTCCTGCTGGGTACAGGGGTAGATGGTCCCACTCCTGCTGGGTACAGGGGTAGATGGTCCCACTCCTGCTGGGTACAGGGGTAGATGGTCCCACTCCTGCTGGGTACAGAGGTAGATGGTCCCACTCCTGCTGGGTACAGGGGTAGATGGTCCCACTCCTGCTGGGTACAGGGGTAGATGGTCCCACTCCTGCTGGGTACAGGGGTAGATGGTCCCACTCCTGCTGGGTACAGGGGTAGATGGTCCCACTCCTGCTGGGTACAGGGGTAGATGGTCCCACTCCTGCTGGGTACAGGGGTAGATGGTCCCACTCCTGCTGGGTACAGGGGTAGATGGTCCCACTCCTGCTGGGTAGAGGGGTAGATGATCCATCTCCTGCTGGATAGAGGGGTAGATGGTCCCACTCCTGCTGGGTAGAGGGGTAGATGATCCATCTCCTGCTGGGTAGAGGGGTAGATGGTCCCACTCCTGCTGGGTAGTGGGGTAGATGGTCCCACTCCTGCTGGGTACAGTAGATGGTCCCACTCCTGCTGGGTACAGGGGTAGATGGTCCCACTCCTGCTGGGTACAGGGGTAGATGGTCCCACTCCTGCTGGGTACAGGGGTAGATGGTCCCACTCCTGCTGGGTAGTGGGGTAGATGGTCCCACTCCTGCTGGGTACAGGGGTAGATGGTCCCACTCCTGCTGGGTACAGGGGTAGATGGTCCCACTCCTGCTGGGTACAGGGGTAGATGGTACCACTCCTGCTGGGTAGAGGGGTAGATGATCCATCTCCTGCTGGGTAGAGGGGTAGATGGTCCCACTCCTGCTGGGTAGTGGGGTAGATGGTCCCACTCCTGCTGGGTACAGTAGATGGTCCCACTCCTGCTGGGTTCAGGGGTAGACGGTCCCACTCCTGCTGGGTACAGGGGTAGATGGTCCCACTCCTGCTGGGTAGTGGGGTAGATGGTCCCACTCCTGCTGGGTACGGGGGTAGATGGTCCCTCTCCTGCTGGGTACAGGGGTAGATGGTCCCACTCCTGCTGGGTACAGGGGTAGATGGTCCCTCTCCTGCTGGGTACAGGGGTAGATGGTCCCACTCCTGCTGGGTAGTGGGGTAGATGGTCCCTCTCCTGCTGGGTAGTGGGGTAGATGGTCCCACTCCTGCTGGGTAGTGGGGTAGATGGTCCCACTCCTGCTGGGTAGTGGGGTAGATGGTCCCACTCCTGCTGGGTACAGGGGTAGATGGTCCCTCTCCTGCTGGGTACAGGGGTAGATGGTCCCACTCCTGCTGGGTACAGGGGTAGATGGTCCCTCTCCTGCTGGGTAGATGGTCCCACTCCTGCTGGGTACAGGGGTAGATGGTCCCACTCCTGCTGGGTAGTGGGGTAGATGGTCCCTCTCCTGCTGGGTAGTGGGGTAGATGGTCCCACTCCTGCTGGGTAGTGGGGTAGATGGTCCCACTCCTGCTGGGTAGTGGGGTAGATGGTCCCACTCCTGCTGGGTACAGGGGTAGATGGTCCCTCTCCTGCTGGGTACAGGGGTAGATGGTCCCTCTCCTGCTGGGTACAGGGGTAGATGGTCCCACTCCTGCTGGGTACAGGGGTAGATGGTCCCTCTCCTGCTGGGTACAGGGGTAGATGGTCTCACTACTGCTGGGTACAGGGGTAGATGGTCCCACTACTGCTGGGTACAGGGGTAGATGGTCCCACTACTGCTGGGTACAGGGGTAGATGGTCCCACTCCTGCTGGGTACAGGGGTAGATGGTCCCACTACTGCTGGGTACAGGGGTAGATGGTCCCACTCCTGCTGGGTACAGGGGTAGATGGTCCCACTCCTGCTGGGTACAGGGGTAGATGGTCCCACTACTGCTGGGTACAGGGGTAGATGGTCCCACTCCTGCTGGGTACAGGGGTAGATGGTCCCACTCCTGCTGGG
>NC_059640.1:15351358-15378858 GCF_020424385.1 Procambarus clarkii | reverse complement strand
GACATCCCAATAGTGTCACAAGGTCGGCCCTCTAACCACCAACCCTCGGGATTCTCAACCATCTCTTACGCTGTGTATTGAGACCACGTGGCCCTCAGGAGAAGGTAGTAGGGGTCCCTCCTCGACGCCTGTATGTGATTGACAAGGGAAGAAATAGGGAAGGTGGAGAGGGGAAGAAATGGGGGCAGAAATGAGGCAAGGGGGAAGGGGTGGAAGGGAGGGTTGAGGGGAGAGGTTGAAGGGAAGGAGAAGGTAAGGTAGAGAGGTTCAGGACTGGTTATTGCCTGTCAGGCTTGATTATTTGGCCGTCAACAAGGTCATTCAGGTGAGATGAGGTCCCCAGGAAGCTGACCTCAGGCTCAGAGAGACGGACCTACTCTCACTGTATTGATTCCAGCGCTCAGTAATAGTGATTCTATGATTGTTGATATAGTGATTACTGCTCACTGTATTGATCCCTGCGTTCCCAATGTCGGGCAGTAATTCTGCTCTGGATGTCTCAGTGTTACAGCGTTTATCCCTGTGTGGATTACTCAGCATTAACTCATTAATCTCTAGCAGGATTACTCAGCATTAACTCATTAATCTCTAGCAGGATTACTCAGCATTAACTCATTAATCTCTAGCAGGATTACTCAGCATCATATCATTTTAATCTCTAGCAGGATTACTCAGCATTAACTCATTAATCTCTAGTAGGATTACTCATCATCAGCTCATTAATCTCTAGCAGCATTACTCAGCATTAACTAACTAATCCCTACATGGATTTCGTAGCATGAGTTCCCTAATCCCTCTCTGGATATCAGAGACGTGAGTGAACATTGGAAATATGAACAAAATTCGCCCTTCGGAAATTGGCAATGTTGTACCTTTAGACTTACCTACTCAGCACGAAATATCCATGTAGCACGGGCTATGGTGATCCCGTAATTAAGTTCGGTTATTCGCGATAACCTTGTTACTGTGATATTTGGGTCAAAGTTTTAAATGGAGGTGGGGTTTCCTCCTTTTTCCCGGTTTCTTTTTCGCTTCTGTTTTAGTGCACTGGTGGCCGAAATTGGCGAAGTAAGGAGTGCATTTATATGCTGGCCGCTATGCGCAATTTCTCCCTCTGAGGCAACTCTAAAGAGTCAAGGGATATCTTAATCCTGAGTGCTGGATGGCAGGATATCCGATGTGTTGCACATCCGGTTGAGCCCTGAGAAGCCCTTGATAAGCCTTGATAATTCTTCATAGTTTTAAATGCAATGGCTGACAAGTTTGATAGCAATTCCTCCGTAACAAGTACATACAACACCATGCTATCTCTCTCTCTCTCTGGCACGCACGCAAGTGCACACACACACACACACACACACACACACACACACACACACACACACACACACACACACACACACACACACACACACACACATCTGTATAACTAGGTGAATACACACACACACACACACACAGTGGACATAGACGAAATGTTCACACGGAATAGTAACAGAACGAGGGGACATGGATGGAAGCTTGAAACTCAGATGAGTCACAGAGATGTTAGGAAGTTTTCTTTTAGCGTGAGAGTAGTGGGAAAATGGAATGCACTTCAGGAACAGGTTGTGGAAGCAAATACTGTTCATAATTTTAAAACCAGGTATGATAGGGAAATGGGACAGGAGTCATTGCTGTAAACAACCGATGCTCGAAAGGCGGGATCCAAGAGTCAATGCTCGATCCTGCAAACACAACTAGGTGAGTACACACACACACACACACACACACACACACACACACACACACACACACACACACACACACACACACACACACACACACAGTAAAGAGGTCACAGGCCAGCAGCCTACGTCGTGTTTAAATCACAATTCCAACCTGACCTCGACAATATTGTCCCAGAGATAGTGAACATGTGAGCGTCCCCCAATGTGTTTGTGTGTGTGTGTGTGTGTGTGTGTGTGTGTGTGTGTGTGTAGCATCTTGTACGTTGTCATCATGTCTATATATATATATATATATATATATATATATATATATATATATATATATATATATATATATATATATATATATATATATATATATATATATATATATATATATATATATATTATTAAATATGACCGAAAAAGTAAGATTAATAATTCTAACACGAATTTTCTCAATCTTTCGTACATTACGCTTCACTGTTGGAGGTAAATCAAAAATCACTTCTCCAAAATTCATTTTTATTTCTAGTCTGACGCGACACGGGCGCGTTTCGTAAAACTTATTACATTTTCAAAGACTTCACAAATACACAACTGATTAGAACTAACGTATCTCTGCTATTATATCTACATTTGAGTGAGGTGGGAGGGATGATGTGGCATATAATGATGTGGCATTAGGGGATATTAATAGGGTATTAAAAGTATCAACACAAGACAGAACAGAAACAATGGGTATTGAATAGAAGTGTTTGTAGAAAGCCTATTGGTCCATATTTCTTGATGCTTCTATATTGGAGCGGAGTCTTGAGGTGGGTAGAATATAGTTGTGCAATAATTGGCTGTTGATTGCTGGTGTTGACTTCTTGATGTGTAGTGCCTCGCAAACGTCAAGCCGCCTGCTATCGCTGTATCTATCGATGATTTCTGTGTTGTTTACTAGGATTTCTCTGGCGATGGTTTGGTTATGGGAAGAGATGGGTTATCTCTTCCCATAACCAAACCATCGCCAGAGAAATCCTAGTAAACAACACAGAAATCATCGATAGATACAGCGATAGCAGGCGGCTTGACGTTTGCGAGGCACTACACATCAAGAAGTCAACACCAGCAATCAACAGCCAATTATTGCACAACTATATTCTACCCACCTCAAGACTCCGCTCCAATATAGAAGCATCAAGAAATATGGACCAATAGGCTTTCTACAAACACTTCTATTCAATACCCATTGTTTCTGTTCTGTCTTGTGTTGATACTTTTAATACCCTATTAATATCCCCTAATGCCACATCATTATATGCCACATCATCCCTCCCACCTCACTCAAATGTAGATATAATAGCAGAGATACGTTAGTTCTAATCAGTTGTGTATTTGTGAAGTCTTTGAAAATGTAATAAGTTTTACGAAACGCGCCCGTGTCGCGTCAGACTAGAAATAAAAATGAATTTTGGAGAAGTGATTTTTGATTTACCTCCAACAGTGAAGCGTAATGTACGAAAGATTGAGAAAATTCGTGTTAGAATTATTAATCTTACTTTTTCGGTCATATTTAATAATATATGTCTACAGGAAAGACTGCTACCAAAATATACTAATATATATATATATATATATATATATATATATATATATATATATATAGCTCTGAAGGATGTCTCTCCCTGTGACATCCTCCTGGTATCTGTAGCTCCAATACTTCTCATCATTTGGCAACAAGAATGTGAATAATCCTATTTCCTTTGGCAAGTTGTTTACATACAACAACAAATCCTAGTATAGGATTCCCTGCGGCAGCACAGTATTGATATTTTATAAACCAGAATAAGCCTTATGTATATATATATAAATATATACTCAAAATATATACTTTGAAGGTATATATACTGCATTATCTAAATGTAAAAAAAATTATATTAAAAATTGCCACCTTTTTTCCATATATATACTCAAAATATTAACTTTTGAAGGTATATTATTTGAAGGTATATTTTGAAGGTAATAAGGTATATTTTGAAGGTAAACAAAATTATACTAAAAATTGACACCTTTTTTGCATATATATACTCAAAATATTTACTTTGAAAATATATATACTGCATTATCTAAACGCAAAAAAAAAATCACTAAAAATTGCCACCTTTTTTCCAACTCTGATGTTTATCATGAAATTATTTCTGTAGTTCCCTGTAATCATGGGGCTGAAAATGCTAGGTTTCATATTCTCTTCTCATCTGTTTAACCTATTATATTGCTTCTTAGGCCTACACCAGTATGTAGGTCATTTACATATATACTACAGAGAGGACAGGAGCCTATATGGGGTGTTTGCCTTGTGATTGTTCCCCTTTAAAACACGTATGTTACTAAATACATCATGGATGATAAATTCAAAGTCATGTGAAACTTTAAAATTTTGTATTTACCCAAAACATATCGATTAGCAGCGGCTTTTGTAAAAAGTAAAATTACCTATGGTGTAAAATATGTTATCAGATCTCTGTATTATTTTAAATTAATAAAATATACTTAATTATTATTATTAGTAGTAGTAGTGTGATTAATTTATACATTATTATTATTATTCACAATAATACATATACATTTTTTATTTATTTTATTATTAAACGATTATATTAATTAATTAACAAATAAAACTAGAAACCCTAAATACAAACATACAAATATCAACACAGAACAGAAACCTGAAAACTCAGTCCAATTCTTTTACAACAGAAAAGCACAGGAAAGGACCAATAGAATAGCAGGTGTGGGTGTAGGTGTGGGTGCAGGTGTGGGGGCAGGTGTGGGGGGGGGGTTAGAGACGGATATAGGCTTCAGTGAATGGTTCCTACTGGCAGGCCAATACCAGCCTCACCCATCCAGAAAATAACTAAGAGTTCGAGCTAAACATCTATAAATTGTGAGAGTCGAGTGCTTGGAAGACCTTGAGTGCTTGAGACCTTGAGTGCTTGGGACACCTTGAGTGCTTGCAAGACCTTGAGTGATTATGAGACCTTGAGTGCTTGCAAGACCTTGAGTGCTTGCATGGGGGGGGGGGGAAAGAGGTGGACCTACGGGATCTAAACATACATTTATTAAAACCTTTTGATAAATGGTTTTAAACTTTTAACTTAAACTTAAATGGTTTTTTAAACTTTTAAACTTAAAACTTTTTTGATAAAATATATAAAACCTACCTGCATCAATAATTCAATAGGATACCATATGATATAACTATTTTATTGAGTCATTACCAAAGCCTACACACAACAAGAGTTATATACAATGGAAGTTATGGAAATAATTGTATAGAATGGTGAGAAATTTTGTACTAATTATTTTAAAGTTATGTACTAATGATAGAGATAAATGGCTGAGATAGAGATAGAGAAATTTTGTACTAATTATTTTAAAGTTATGTACTAATGATAGAGATAAATGGCTGAGATAGAGATAGAGAAATTTTGTACTAATTATTTTAAAGTTATGTACTAATGATAGAGATAAATGGCTGAGATAGAGATTGAGTATCAACCCTGGCAGTGTATGGAATAAATGTCCTTGACTTAGTAAATTTTGCTGTTATTAATATAAAAAAAACTCTATGGGAGACTCATTGAGATTCACTCTTATAGATAATAATTTAATTATTATATAAATAGTAGTTTACTAACTAAAAATTAATTAATTGATTGATAATTAATAATCGATTGATTATTTAATTTCTTATATAATAATTTAGATGATATATAATTATATAATATAACAATAATAGATAATAATTAATTAATAATTTAATTAGTTAAATACAAACTCAAGGGGGGAATCACAGACATTCTTTCTTATAGATATATAGATATTTTAACCAAAATTCGAAAATCAAATAGCATCAATATAATGTCCCCTAACAATTCTGCAATCATTAATGTGGACCTTAACAAACATATACACTAATTTGGAGAAGAATCTCAAATAGATCTCGTACATAACTATGTCACTATAATTATTATAGGCTAACTATATTGGGCTCAGAAACACCAGCCACTTACACATATAATAGTTTTATTATGATAAAATAATAATAATTATATTATTATAATATCATAAAATAAATGTATTATTATAATAATAATAAAAAAACCATATGGTTTTACTTAGATTATATTTGTATTAATTATTTACACGAAATACATTATTATTGCTTAATTGATACAAAAAAGGTTAATTAACTACGCTAGTTGTCTGTTAACAAGTTTACATATAAGGCACCAGGGGCCAGATTCACGAAGCGGTTACGCAAGCACTTACGAACGTGTACATCTTTCCTCAATCTTTGACGGCTTTGGTTACATTTATTAAACAGTTTACAAGCATGAAAATTTCCCAATCAACTGTTGTTATTGTTATAAACAGCCTCCTGGTATTTCGGAGCTCATTAACTGTTTAATAATTGTAAACAAAGCCGCCAAAGATTGAGAAAAGATGTACAGGTTCGTAAGTGTTTTCGTGAATCTGGCCCCTGCTCTTTAATACACAAGTTTACATATAATGCACCAGCTGTCGGAAATATAAGTTTACAATTCACTTTTCATTCATTTTGTTCTAAACTTTCAGAAGACTAAATTCGGTCCTGTTTTAACGAGAGCCGCACGGCCGAAAATGCGTTAAGTATTCCTTCGTTTTTCAATGAGGTTTTCCCGCATACTTGGATAGGTGTTTTCACGATCGTTGTTGCATAGATAGATAGATATGCAAGAATGATTACAAAAACACGTGATTTGGTTATGCGTAAATGTTCATAAAGGAAAAATGAAACCAAAATTCTGAACGTTTTCGTGTTGAAATGACAGAAACGTTTGGAATTTCCGTTCCCGTCTTCCTTTGTGGATGCTGACGCATATACTGTATGGGGCAGCCAACGGTGTTCAGGTCTGTCTGTCTGTCTCTCTCTGTCTCTCTCTGTCTGTCTGTCTGTCTGTCTGTCTGTCTGTCTGTCTGTCTGTCTGTCTGTCTGTCTGTCTGTCTGTCTGTCTGTCTGTCTCTGTCTCTCTCTGTCTGTCTGTCTGTCTGTCTCTCTCTCTCTCTCTCTCTCTCTCTCTCTCTCTCTCTCTCTCTCTCTCTCTCTCTCTCTCTCTCTCTCTCTCTCTCTCTCTCTCTCTCTCTCTCTCTCAAAGAACATGTAATATTATAAAAAGCTAAAAAAAAATCTGGAAAAATAATTAACAATTTCAGACTTCATGAAAATGGTGGGGGGTCGCTATAGGAGCCGATATTTCTTGGTTGGGGGCACTGAGGCTGACTTTGTCTAGCTCATGTTAGGTATCTCGCCCTCAACACACACTCTGATCAATTACACTGGCCAGGCCAACCCGTCTACCCTCCAAGGACAGACAGACAGACATTTCCGTTTAAAAACATAAGATATATTGAGGGACATCCGTCCGGCTGAAGCAATCTACGAGTTCACCTTCAAGATAATTAGTAAGACTCTGGTAAGTTATTGATATGCTTCTTGAGAACCACTTGGAAGAAAATTGTCATTTTAGTGGTGGCGGTTCGAGGCTACTTGTCATGTATGTTTCACATAGATGAAATCAATCATAAAAATTATACATCAAGGAATATATTAAAATATTTTTGGAATTTTAACTCTATGACTATTGCTGAAGACATTTGTAGTATTTTGTGGGGAATAAAGTTTGGTACAAGTTCATTTTAACAATTATTTAACTTGGTTAGTAACTTAAAATGGATCTTATGTTATCATAAATGTTATCATAAATGTTATCATCAATAGTGAGATCTTTTTATGTTGTAAATGGCAGTTTGACTGTTGAAACAGATTCTTATGACACTAACCAATTAACAAAAATTGGGTATTTAAACAATTACGAAAATAAGACAAAGGTACTGGAAGCCTCCAACTGTGTCTAGCTGTGTCTAGCTGTGTCCAGCTGTGTCTAGCTGTGTCCAGCTGTGTCCAACTGTGTCACCTTCCATATGTGACACGATTCTCAACACCTGATCTATTTTTAATAAATTTATTAGAAAAAAACAAATTTAATTTTTGCGATTTAGAGATTATACATTCACTATATCCAAGGAAGTCATGGTGCAAAGAAAATACTGATTTAGTTTATCATCGCTTCATGTATCAAAGTAACCTTATGACTTAGAGGATCCTTAGGTGAGTGTGTTAAGCTTTAGTCTGTGATGGAGGCATCACCACCACCACACAGCAGTGCCTCGTAGCAGGACTCGTAATTCTGTGGCGCGGGTTCGATTCCCGCACGAGGCAGAAACAAATGGGCAAAGTTTCTTTCATCCTAAGTGCCCCTGTTACCTAGCAGTAAATAGGTACCTGGGAGTTAGTCAGCTGTCACGGGCTGCTTCCTGGGGAAGCAGTGTGTGTGTGTGGTGTGGGAAAAAAAAAAGTAGTTAGTAAACAGTTGATTGACAGTTGAGAGGCGGGCCGAAAGAGCAAAGCTCAACCCCCGCAAAAACACAACTAGTAAACACAGCAGAACGAGGCCCCTGGCGGCTCTGACAGACTAATGTGAGTCTGGACCAAAGTTCAATTAATTGAGCAAAGACCATATGACACTTGTCTGAGACGTATAGTGGTCTCCTTGGTGATGTCATATTGACCCAGTGCCTTGTTATCAGTCATTACCTGACCGTCTTTAGACAGCTCCTGTAGAACTGACGGTATGCCTGTGTTACTCTCTATCACCTCTTTGACTTCCCCAACTGTGTCATACACCCCAAACTCGTGTGTAAAACAGTCTCCAGAAGGAAGTATCACGTGCAGGAAAAACATAGGCTGTGCCCCTCCTCTCAATCTTAGTACAAAATGCAGAGTATCATTATCGTGGATCCCATAATGATCCAGACTGTTTTCAAGCGTCAGCTGACGGCCCCTGAATATTAATCTCGCATGATCGACTGAATGACCGACTTTTTCAACTAAACTCGCCACACTGTCGGAGGGTTCTGCGTCCACCTCTAGTGTCCCTCCTGTTAATGGCTTCAAGAAGATCTTCATGGTGTAGCTTGATAGCGTTCAAGGCACCTGTAAAACGTGAAGGGGATAACAGAAGCCATATCATAGATAGCAGGCAAGGAAGGTAGGGCTACAGGCAAGAAGGGCAGGAAGGAAGGAAGGGTAGGATAGCAGGAAAATGGGTTAAGACGGAAATAAATAAGCATAGCACGACAGGCATGGAACACTAAACGCCCAGAATAGTGCAGAACACTAAAAAGTGTAATATAAAAACAAAATTAAATACAATAGTATGTCACAAAACATTACAATGTATATTTATGGAGGACTAATAGACCATCAGATGTGAAGATCAAACTATTGTCTAGTTTTTCATATAATCCAACTTGCACCGGATGTGCCGTCAGTCGTGGTGAGCCGCTGGCATCTGCTCTGACGGAGTAGATGACTTTTGTGTTTAAGCTGGGAGCCGAGTATTTAGTTTAGCTACCTGGTGTTCTCTGTGTGGGGCGGGGCCGGTGCTTGTCACCCAGAGGGACTCCTGGGCCTCCCCAATCATCTGCCTGTCTTCGGTTTTGCGATTAATCCTATACGGGTACGGCGGGGCGCGTCCGATCCCACATCGTCGCGGGGGGGGGGGGGGAAGGGGTAGAAATAGCCTAAGCTACTCTATCCATTTGAGATGTATTTTTTCTTGTCTCAATAAACATACTTGAACTTGAACGTCGTCGTCGTCGCCCCTACATCAACAACAACAACAATAACTCGTACCCAAAAAGAAAGGAAATCACTATTTACTTTTCACATATATTGTCCCCTTCTGTGCTCACGTTGCTTTGTGTTCGTCGCTTATCATAACTTACTTGTCCCACTTCACCTACAGGTTGCCTGCTGGTGCTTCGGTTGCTCGTACTTGCCTGTAAACAGTGCCACTTTGTCTCTGAGCAGTGCCGGGGATGCTCACTCTCTCATGACCTTGGCACAGACACCCGTGTTTACCTATTCAATTATTACATGTAATACTAGTGGTTTTGATGCGGACAGGAAGCCGGCAGCTTGTCAAATGTCCCCCCTATTTATCCTGATGATATTTTCCAGTTGTATTATAAAACCCAGCCGAGTTTTGGCGTTTATGGCCCTGGCGGGTAGGCGGTTCCACGGGTTTACAACCCTATGGGTGAAAAAGCATCTCTTGTTTTCTGTTAAATATTATATAGCTGGTTTGTCGCTGTTAGGCCTTATATAATACAGTTTAGTTTTGGGCACCGCACTTTAAAACTGACATAAATTCCAAGTATCTGTTCAATTATTATATCACTTTTTTAGGTCCTATTGCACCAGTCTGCCGCCCGTACAAGGCCGAGGGAAGCATATATGAATGTGTTGGATCACCACTACACCACATTATTCACGTATATTATGACACTTATAATACAAGTTATCACCACTACACCACATTATTCACGTATATTATGACACTTATAATACAAGTTATCACCACTACACCACATTATTCACGTATATTATGACACTTACAATACAAGTTAGACTTGCCTGTCGTAGCTGAGAACCTTCCCCACCGAGAGCTGCTACAGCTATGATAGGCAGCACAGTTTTCCGCCTCTGGTGTCTCCCAGATTGCACCATGTAATGGTGCAATCTGGCGGAAGCCTACTACGAAATGTTTAGTTTTTGTCCTTTCCAAATAGTTAGTATATTTCACGGAACATTTATGATCTTACCAGCAAGTTGACTGTGCATTATGTGGCAACGGACAAAGGTCTTAGAATATCCAACATAATTGTATAAAATGATGTATTATAATTTCCACACTTGGCACTCTGAGGCGCCTCAGCGTGACTATGTATCGTATTTCCAACTATAATTAATATCATAATATTTATCAAAATTTTATCTGGGTTAATATGAACGGCAACATTTACTTACAATATGGAATAATATCATAGACACCTAACAATGTAGTTCACTTTACAGTTTAAACAATTACAAATGTAAAAATGACTTGAAAGTGTTTGTACATACTCTCCAACACTATTTGTGACTGCCATCTTATCAGTGACTTCCGTCCTAATGATATGGGGTACGTTGAGCTCTGGAATTACTTCATATACTCAGAAATATTGAGACTTATGCTGTACCCAAATTTTGCTAGTGGAGGCTAATAGATCAGCCTTACATTTCATGTTTTCTCCTGAGTCTATGTATGACTGGCCGTTCTGTGAGGTGGGAATGTTGGATGAGCTTGTAGCTGGTGTTTAATTTACACTGTTTGGACCTTCATACATAATAAATAAAATAAATAAATAAATAAATGTTTATTCGGGTAAAGTACATACATACAAGAGGTTTTACAAAAATTGATAGATTTATAGATAGAGGTAGTACATACAATGCCTAAAGCCACTATTACGCAAAGTGTTTGGGCAGGAAAATGAAGGATGTATGGATGCGCCACCACCTGGATTATTGCATCCAGGCATGGAGACCTTATCTTCAGAAAGACATAGCTGCTCTAGATCACGTAGTCATCTCACGTACCAGGAACGGTGTAGGGCCACAGGGCAAACAACACTGCAAACCAGACATGACAAGGCGGATCTCATCGAAACCTTTAAAATACTGAACCATTTGGAGGATGTTGATCCGGTCATTTTCTTCAAAAGGTCAGATGTAACACGAACGAGGACCAACGGGTTCAAGCTTGTAACGGTTCTATTGTTACGTAAAGTATGGTGACAATAAACACAGACACTAAGATACTATATATATATTTGGTCGAATATACAGAAGTACACAGGTGATACTTTGGTGTGAGTTGAGCGCACTGAGCGTCGGTACAGTATCTCGCAAGTGTCTGCTCTAGACCACACTTGAAAGTAGACTCTGGTTAATGTTTGCTATTCTGCTGCTTATATGCTCGGGCAACACCTCACCGTGTTGCCCGGGCAACGCCTCACCTCATTCATCTCCAAAGGTTGACAGGAATATTAACAATGCATTTGGAGCGAGTATATTATTGGGATAATCTACTCGCTACAAGCTCAATAAGCCACAATGTAGGACTGATAACAGATTCTTTTTCAGCAACAGGGTTATAAACCCATGGAACAGCCTACCTGCCGAAGCCGTAAATCCCAAAAACTCTGTTAACCCTTAAAGTACAGCTGGAAAAGATCATGAAGGCAACTGGGGGACCTTCGACAAGCCGCCGGCTTCCTGTCCTTGTCGAAGCCACTACTGTTAGTGGCTCTCAAGTAAACAGGTAAATACTGCCGTTTCTATAAAAAAAAAAAAATATATATGTACATACATACATACATACATACTATAAAGATAGGTTAGGTTAGGTTAGGTAGGGTTGGTTAGGTTCGGTCATATATCTATACTCCAATATGACCTCATACATATATATATATATATATATATATATATATATATATATATATATATATATATATATATATATATATATATATATATATATATATATATATATATATATATATATATATATATATATATATATATATATATGTATGTATGTATGTCAACATCTCATATACAATTTAAAATTAGTAATAAATGAGGTGGCAAGTGTGTAGGGATATGTTCACGCAGTAGTCACATGAAAAGCTCTTTAATAACTCCTTCTATGGTTGCTAGGAAGGGAATTGTAACCCCGCAGAAAATGTATTAGAAATCGACTGTTTGTAAACATTCTTCTTCTTATATGGGCTTAAAATAGTCGTCAGACTATTATTTAATAGTGTATTTAGTTTAATTAAGTATTTGGATAAATATGTCGAAGAAACTTGAAGAGAAACTAAAGTAATATATTAATAAAAAAATATTATTGCTTTATGTTGTAATAGGTTTGATTTTATGTAAAGAAAGATAAATTAAATTATCTAAAAGCACGACAATAAGCGGGATAGCGAGACACGAACGGCATCCTGGGAGTCGCTGGCCCTGACAGCTCTCTGGGAGTCAGCTGCGTTATAACTATCATCATTCCTTCTCTCTCTTTCTCTCTCTCCCTCTTCCTAGTCGCCTCCCGTCCCTCTGGGGCACCTTCCTCGCTCGCTGTGTCGTGGCTGTGGCTTCCTCGGGGCCACTACTGCACGAGAGGTCAGTCCTTGCACTTAGCAGCAGTCTGAGGTCTTGCCCGAAATGTTATGCGTAATAGTGGCTTTAGGTATTGTATGTATTAGCTCTATCTATAAATTCAACAGTATGTTTGTAACTCTGCGTCTATGTATGTACTTTTCCAGAATAAAATATTATTATTATTATTATTATTATTATTATTATTATTATTATTATTATTATTATTATTATTATTATTATAGGTCGTTCCTAGAGCTTGGGACAAAGGGAGAGATTAGTCGTGCACTTTTTAATAATGATCGGCGTGCTTATTATATTATTATAGGTACAGTACCAGTGTTTATTATATTGTGAATGGCATTATAACAACTTGCTGTGTCCATTATGACTTGATACTATAACAGCTTGATTTGCCCATTATATTATGATTAGCACCATGACAGCTTGATTTGCCCATTATTACTGGTATCATGACAACTTACTGTATCCATTATATATACTGTATATGGATGCCTAAAGGCTCAAACTGATCCCACAAAACCTACGAGGAACTAGCTGGTGTTGTTGTCGAACACAGTAACAATTGTGCTGGATGTCTAGTTCAGTGTGTGTGTGTGTGTGTGTGTGAGCTGTATGAATGAGTCGCTTGTTCGTGATTTTTTCGGAGTGGAATTTCCCTCCTGTAATTACCAAGTGTAGTTACAGGATGAGAGCTACGCTCGTGGTGTCCCGTCTTCCATGCACTCTTTGTCTTATAACGCTTTGAAACTACTGACGGTCTTGGCCTCCACCACCTTCTCACCTAACTTGTTCCAACCGTCTACCACTCTGTTTGCGAAAGTGAATTTTCTTTCACAAACAGAGTGGTAGACGGTTGGTACAAGTAAGCATTGTATTGTACTTGTAAATTTTTAAATCGGTAATTTTGTTAAGTGCATTGTGATACATCTTTCAAATCCTGTATTAATTATATTGGCATAGAACTTTATTCTGATAATTACCTTACCTTATGTGCAAGTTTACCTCAATAAGCAGCTTTTAGTATTCTCAGTATTTCATTCATCCTCAGTATTCAGAGAAAATACTGTATGACAAATGTTACATTTCTGGGAAACTCCACAACAACACCATTACTAAAGTTACAGTTCATCAAATTGTTTTTGAGTGCCCATATTAAATAGCAAATATTTATGTACAAATGTGTATGAACTATGGCATATAAAAATAAGCATGTTAGAATGAAAAAATAAACAAAATAAACAAACTAATTTAAATCATCCAGCTAATTATCCTGATACATTAACAAGAGCCATTCAATTGTATCATTCCATCCAACTAGCCTAATCTAGTAACAAGAAGCAAGAAATTACTGTACGTCTACTGTATGTCATATAATAACTAGTACAGTACACTGTACATGTATAATTTATTGAGTCGGACACACAAAGAAATCACATTAACGTGATGTATCAATTAGAAAATCAGTTTGAATCAATTGAATTTCTCAATGATACATCACGTTAATGTGATTTGAAGGGAGCATTCGTGGGAGTTGAATACCAGGTTGCATTACTTACAGCCGTATCATGGTTCAATGGTTTAATGCATGCACTTGGAAGTACAGTACCCACGTTGCTGGTTCAAATTCCCTGCATGGCTCCAATTTATTTTTATTTTAAGTTGGCTTTTCTGTACAGTACAGCATTTTATTTAACTTGAACTCAGAAATTCCCTTTTTAAAGTCGTGCCCATGTTTGCCAGGTGGTATCTGACAGTGGTGAAGGTAACTTCTCCACAAATAAATTTTCAATGTAGATGTATACAAACATATGAGAAATGTTTAAAGTTCATAAATAATTTATACATCTAGGCTAAGTTTTTCCAAACTACTGTATTGATAATACAGTATTGTACTTATATTAATGCTTTTGCCGTAAGGCTCGACTATATTCTCCAGATACAACTACAGTACTGTATTGGTACAGTATCCTGTTTTGATTGCTTGAGATAATATCCGGGACGGTCTTAACCATTGCAAGTTAATCGAGTGTGGGCATTTTATGATTGGTTAAAAAAATTAGTTTCATTATAATGTTCAAATATCAGCTGTATCATGGTGATTTTAGTATGTACTAACCATATTGTGCCTTAAGTGAATGTATGAGATACCAAAATGTAACTGCCAACCTATTGACTATTTTTTAGTCATACAGTTGTATAAAAGCACAACTTGTTGGCCTAATATTCTTATTAAACAAAATATAATTCTAATAGTATTTTGTTTAACTTAACAGGATATATATTACTGTACTATAATATTTATTAAATATGCAAGTAATAAACCCCCTTTGAATTTTCAGTGAGAGAAAATGGCGACAAACAGAAAGCCAGTTGGGATCAATTTTGAGAAGATCTTGCAGAGTTTACAGGGTAAGTATCTAAGATATTATGAATTAGACTCATGTCTTGATGTACAGTACCTAGATAAGATACTTTAATTATGGTTTATGTTAATTATAGTTTAAGATCTTTTGTGCAGTTTCAATTATCCTGAAGTGTTGAATAATATACAGTGCTGATGTTATTAACAACGATTAGAAGTTAGCTGTATAATATATACAAAACAACTGTGTATTTCTGCTTGCTGTGCTGTGATTTTAACACTTTTGTTACAAGCGAGAGTGCCAGGGGTTTAAATCTTGGGTAGAATATTTGTAACGGTTGGGCACTGTTTCTTTGCTACGTTAACTCCTGTACACCTAACAGTAACTAGGGACCTGTATGTAAAATTATTTTCAAAAAGTTTATTTTTTAGGAAAACATGGTGTTGAATGACTAATATAAACAGGGTCCTAAAATTGTTGTAGACAACGCACAGAAATTGATACAAGCTGGAAAAATTTTGCTTGAAGAGGAATATAAGGAAAAACTATTTGGGAATAGGGCTGTGGATAAGTGTGATAAGCTACCAGATAGCATTATTGGGACAAACTATTTAATAGGTTTCAAGAATAGATTGAATAGTTATGTAGGTGATAGGGTGTTGGTTTAGACAGAACCCACCTGGTAAGGACCAATAGACTTGCTGCAGTGTTTCCTAATTTTTATGTTCTCAAGCTGTAACAGGTTTGAGGTACCTGGTCCAAGGTTGAAACTGCATCATTAAAAAAAGTTGTAAGTTTCAAGGGTAAAATACAGTACCAAGTACAGGTATACTGTTATCATATTTTAAACTTTCTTTTCTGATGAAGGATTCAAATTTGACTTCACCAGTATAACATTATGCTGCTCTTTTGGTGCTGATTTTCTTCATTTATGAACAAAGGTTCAAGTTAATTAGCAACTTTTATGTGTTTATTACTAGTGACTTTGTGTTTGCATGGACATGCTGATATGCAGTCTCCGTGGTGTAGTGGTAAGACACTCGCCTGGCGTTCCGCGAGCGCTATGTCATGGGTTCGTATCCTGACCAGGGAGGATTTACTGGGCGCAATTCCTTAACTGTAGCCTCTGTTTAACGCAATAGTAAAATGTGTACTTGGATGAAAAAACGATTCTTCGCGGCAGGGGATCGTATTCCAGGGACCTGCCCGAAACGCTACGCGTACTAGTGGCTGTACAAGAATGTAACAACTCTTGTATATATCTCAAAAAAAAAAAAATATATGCATTGGAGTGGAATTAAACTGTATTCCATCCTTCCAGGGAATGTGCAACAGATGAGAACAGAGTTTGAGGAGAGCAACCTGCCCATCACTGATGACAATGAACTTCTGTATCAATTCTGTGACCGACTAGAATTCGTCCTTATGTTTGGTCTTCGAGGTAAGACTACATGCTTGTATTTTGACATCACATAAATATTTGTCCTAGCACACAGAAATCACAATAGCATGATGCATCAAATGAACAAACTTAACCATTTCGTGGCACAGTCAATTAAGGCGCATCTGGGGGTCCTCTCGGACGTAGGTTCGAACCCTTATCACGGGCCCTTGTGGATTTGTTCAATATATGTCCTAATTCAATTATTTTGCATGGAGACAGGTACAGTAGATAGTATCAATGAATACACTGCAGTGGAAAGGTTATATGAGCTGAGATTAACACTCATTTCTAAACCTCCTGTTGAACAACACTTGGGGAAATATTTCCACCAAACTACACATAGGTAAACTGCCAAATTGTGACTATCATAAGTAAAACTTAACATTCCATTTCACTCCCATGATTCAGCAAGTGTGGCAATCTAGAATAATAATAATGTTTATTTATGTAACATGCATACAGTGGAGTCTTCGTAGGTACACAACACGTGTTATATGAAGCCACTGATAAGAAGAACATATAAGTTATCTCTTGGCATCTGAGAACACATCAGTAAATTGGAAGTGTGCATGATGAAATGTCACTGGCACGATGCTCGTAGGATGCCAGTACATTAAGAATTGCTCAACTTTACTTCTAGTACTTTCTAAAACCTTGAACAAGTCCCAAAGTCTTATTCTTGTATCCTTTCCAGATGCTGTATAGTTGTAGTAACTTAGCACTCTCTCCTGATAATTCCCTTACATTGCCCTCCAAAAAGGTATATAGCCTTTTGATAGTTATTACTTGCATGGTACTAGTATAATGTTTAAAAATGCTAGGAACACAATGTCAGTGAATTGTAACAAAACTTATTTATACATCATACAGTATACAATACTGTACAAGATTGATACGTTCATTGGCTTCTCACCCCCTTTACCTTGTGATAAGTACTGTATATGTATATGTAAGAATATTGAGAGCTTTTGGATGGCCCCTATAACATCCAGGTTAAATTTGTGTGTAACTTTGATGATGTAAAAGTCTGCTATTTGTTGGATCTGGCTCCCACCATATTTACTAGTGATAATTTTTTTCTTTCCTATATGAATCAAGGTACAGTATATAAATTATAATTCATTTCATAATAATACTAGTTTTCTTTGGGCCAGGCAGCCAGTGAATATATATATGGTAGGCTGATACTGAGCCCCCCCCCCCTCCCTCCCTGCTCCAAGATCGGAATACTGACCCTCCCAGGATGCAACTTGTTGACTATCTCTCAGGTACCTATTTACTGCTAGGGGAACAGAGGCATTAGGTGAAAAGAAACATGCCCAACCATTTTTGTCCTGCCCAGAATTCCTGATTGTGAGTTGAAGGTAAATATTAATTAGGAAATATGGTACAGGTTGGTTCATTTATGGAACAAATTACCCGGTATTATAGTAGACATGAGATCACTGGATTATTTCTAGCTCGTCCATGATTTGACAGACTAGAATACTACAAGCAGCTCTACAAGATGTGGCATCAGTAACAGAACTGAGATGGAGAGCTGGCTGGGGCCGGGCCACCTGCTGGTGGTAATTGGTACTACGTAAAGAGTTTCGAGCTAGTTGGAGTGAATTCTGTGTTCTGTGCAATTCATTTGTAGAGTTGTTTGACAGTTTCAAGGGCTCTTTTCTGTGAATCCTCTTGTTATGTGTAAAGCTGCACTGACTTTCTGGAGGCTTTTTCCATTGGAATGGCAGATAACCTTTTAGTTTGGAGCAATCTCACCAAGATAGCTTCAGGGAGCCACGGGGTTTCTCCAGAAAGAGGCATTTCGTTACATTTAATGTTAGGTTTTATTGTAATCTATTTGAAAATTATGATTATTATAAATATGCAAGAGAATGTGAATGTATCTTGTTATATTGGAAGAATTGTTAATGTAATTTTTATATTACCGTAATTACAGAACGAGGTACTGTTTTAGTTGGCCGAAAGGACCTTTGGAAGTATTTTTGCAAGTGCCTTGCTGAACGACGCAACATTCGTGATGGGCTGAAAATTGTAAAGGCAAACACTGAGGCAAGTCAGCTTTGAAAATAGCTTCCTTAATTAATTTTTTTTAATATAGTTAACCTGTTTAACTTTTCATCATCACAAACTTTAAGTGTGTATTGTGGGCACAAGTGGAGCCAAGGAGCTGTATGAAAAAGTGCTAGTACCTATCATTATGTATGATGTCCTATAAAACATGTAAAACCTGAAATTAGCAGTAATGATAGACCATCTGAGAAGCCTTTGTGGTGTTTGATGAATATGTAAAGGCATGAAAATGTTACCGGAAAAATGCAAGTGTAAAATTTGCTAAATCACAGTCAAAGGGAGTGGACTGAGGAGGCTTAGTCATGTAGGACAGAAGGATCTTGATAGACTGTTGAATGTATTCAAATGAATTTGAGAAAAGGAGGAGAAGAGGAAGTGCATGAAGATTGACAGGTGAGTGATGTGAGGCAGCAAGGATCAAGTGTGAACATAACACAAGGTATGATTGGTAACAAGGCTAGGTGTTGCCACTCTGTAAAGAGAGGTAGAATGTATTATTTGTGCTGTACTGTATATAGCAATTCTTAAGGAGCACAGCAGGTCTTGCCAAGCAGTTTGGAATGCTCCAATGGATGATTTAGTGGAGTGCAGTGATGTGGGTTATGTGTGTAATAGTATGTTCTGCAGGCAGGATAGAGGCCCCAAACTCAATAGAAGCAAAAGAAAGCAGGATAGAGGCCCCAAACTCAATAGAAGCAAAAGAAAGCAGGATAGAGGCCCCAAACTCAATAGAAGCAAAAGAAAGCAGGATAGAGGCTTCCACCCAAACATGATGTGCCATAACATACATTCAAGGGTGACAGCAAACTTGAACCCAAAATTACAGCCTCAACTCTCCCAAAGAATGACTAGGGATAAGCACCACCTTACACAGATGAAGAAATGATTAAATGTATAAATGTACACTTGGAGACAAAACAGTGAAGTAGTTATAATGGTGGAAAACGTGACAGGCAAAAACTACTATGCAGTACTGTATCTCACTACTGATCAAGTACAGGGATCTGGATGGTCAAATAATGTGGTAAGGTACAATGCCTATATCCAGATACATGTACCTAGGAACCAGGAATGTAGTGGAGAACTAAAAAAAGAATCATCTCCACTGTTGACAAACAGTGGAGATTCTCCAGGCACAGAGAACATAACTCATGAGAAATGCTCACTAATGTAACATTTGTCCACTCCACAAATGAAGCAAAGATCCTAGCAATAATAGAAGGCACCTAACTGAAAGTACTAGTCTCTGCCTGTCTCAACACCTTGCAGCTGAGATCAGTCAAGATAAAATGTGAGAAGGTTGAGCTGGAGTGCTTTGTTTTGATATTGGTGGTGCAACTTGGGGACAATTGCAGATTGTGTCATAGTGGGCTGTTCACTAGGTACCTAGAGTACAGCTTGATCATTTCTCTGATGCCAAGTTGCACTTAAATATGCTTTCAAGTTTTTGTAAGGCACGTTTGTCAAAATTCTGAGCTGTATACAGCAATGGCCTCTCTTATTGTGCAAGAGATATTATTTCTCAGTAAATCAGTCTGGTCTGGCTTAGGTACTCACCAGTCTCTCCCTCGCATCACTATGACCTGGCGAGGACAGTTTGAAAAGTTCGTTGTTGTGTCATGCAGAATGTCAACCTACTTGGACTTCACCAAACCCTGCCTTTGGATCTTACATTAGAGAACAATCGAGTGTGATTGGTCAGAATTTAACTATGCTACTTGTTGAAGTATGGGTCAGAAATCACCATTTTAATTCTTAAAGGGAATGGTGGAGTTGGTGCATTTAGATACTGAAGCAATAATTGAAGACAAAGATATTACAGTAATTACATTTAGGACTAAAATTTATATCATAATAAATCTGTCTTTCTTTTTTTCCAGCTGAAAACTGCTGTAGGACGTGGTCGATGTTTCCTACGTTATTGTTTGGTCCACAAGTGCATTGGCGATGTCATCCAGCAGTGTATTGACAATCAGAGTGTCACTCGACAGTTCTATGAAGATGGCGCACTATTGCTCAATGTTAAGCTATCCCCGATACTGCTGAATTGTTTATATAATCTTTGTGATGTGCCCTTCGATTTGCCTCCTTCGGGGAACGATCTAGATGTTTCTTGGCCAACATTTGCACGGTAAGTCTTACTTCTGACCATTGCTTTTTCACTACACTCTTGATTATTAGAAAGAATATTTGCTACCAGACTTTTCCAGCCACCTCTCCAGGTAGTGACCATACAGCTCCAGCTGGGTAGAAGATATGCTGTGTGTAATATGGACAGCCTTTAAGTGCTTGAATTTTACTAAGTGGCCCTTAAAGGAATTGTTTACCAACTCCTGAATCTCTTTATTTTAATTAGTGACCTTAATGGATGCAACTCCTTGGTAGGGATACCTAATCCAGCCTAAGTGAAAACTTGTAATTACCTAAGTGTAGTTAGGTAAAGGATGAGAGCTACACTCGTGGTGTCCCGTCTTCCCAGTACTCTCTGTCGTATAACTACTGAAACTACTGACGGTTTTGGCCTCCACCACCTTCTCTCTTAGCTTGTTCCAACCGTCTACCACTCTGTTTGCAAAAGAAAACGTTCTAATATTTCTTTGTAACCTTTGTTTCCTCAACTTCAATCTGTGTCCTCTTGTTTGTGAAGTTGCTGGTTTCAGGAATTCCTTTGTCAATTTGGTCAGTTAATATTAGTATTTTGTAAGTGGTGATCATATCTCCTCTTGTGCTTCTATTTTCTAGTTTTGGCATGTTTAATGCCAAAGTCTCTAGTCTCTCCTCGTAACTGTTGTTTTTCAGTTCCGGAAGCCATTTTGTAGCATGCCGTTACATCTTTTCCAGTCTATTTATGTGCTTCTTGAGATTTGGGCACCATACAATTTCTGCATACAGTATTCCAATTTTGGTCTCACAAAAGTCATGAACAGTTTCTTTAGTATTTCACTATCCATATAATTAAAAGCAAGTCTAAAGTTTAAAGTTGGAAAACGATGCATACGCTCCTCTCACAATGTTCTTTATTGTTCTTTATGTGTTCCTTTAGCAACAGCTTACTATCCAAAACCACCAAAAGGTCTCGTTCTTTATTTAGAGTTCTGTAATTCCTTTCAACATTATTTGCAAATTGTGTGTGGTCTATTTTCTCCAATTCCACATTCCATAACATGGCATTTATTCACATTGAATTCCATTGATCACTTGATGCTCCAAGCACTTATTTGATCTAAATCAATTTGAAGGGCATTACAATCGTCTGCTTCGCATTTTGTGAATGATATCTTGTGTGTATGAGATGCAATAATTTAGGCTGAGCTTTGCCAGCCAGATGATGAGTTCATCATCTCCAGCCACTCAAGGCTTCATACATGTTTTCATTGGGGCTGGGAACTAGCATAATTTACTCTTCTTTAGTTGTGCAAGGATTTGGTGGTGTTCTCTAGTTTCTATATGTCAAAACTAGATTATAGGTTTTAGGAATTTTCCTCAACAACTTCAACTAGGTTGAGATCCATAAAGTGTGTCCATCATAATGTTATTTGTCGGGTCACTGGTGCTTTCAGACTTTATCAATACCTAGTGTATTGGTGGATGCAACCGAGCTGCTTCTGGTGTATGTGGAGCAGTCGTTGGTGGCACTGAATACTTGCGATTGTTCTTTGAGTGATACCTTACAATCTTTTAGAAGCTTCACTTAGGTTTGTCACATCCCTTTAGTTGTAGGCTTCATATAAATATGAAGGACCTATTCCTCCCATGCATCCCAGTTAGTCCAGTAAATTATCTGAAGGTTGCTCTTTAGTTGTGTATATCGCTGGTACCAGGGCAACACCCCCAACATTTAATGTCTTATTCTTAATCATCTTCTTTCCTTAAATCTAATACCTGTACCAGCATTGAATTGGGTGCCACATTTCCTGGTTTTAGCAGCAGTGAGACTTGAAGGCCAAGCTCTCTGCTATAATATTGACTTTTAAAGAGATTATTACGCCTGATGATTTTTTTCTGCCAATATTTCATGTCATGAAATATGTTAATTTGGTACATACCTTTATTTTATGAATTTTACATAGGTTGGCTAATAGGTGTGACCAAATAGATTTCTGATGTTGCCAAGACATGTCAGTGTGTCTGACAATGAACAAGCTCATGTAGTCACACATGCTTGAGCTAACTTGGTCCCCTCAAGGCATTCCTTCCCATTTGGTTAATTTACATCTGGAGGATCTGGGGAATAGTACAGCTACTTTTGTACCAACAGCGTTGTGAGGAGGCCGCTGTCAACCCTAGAAATGTAAGAGAGATGAAAGTGTTTGTCAGTGGTCTTGTTCCAGTGTGCCATGCTGGCGGAAGTCTGTGCTTGCTTGTTTGTGTATTGATCATGCATCCAAAAGGTTAGGTTCCTTTTTTATTTATTCTGTATATTTGTTTTTATTATGGTGAATGTTTACTTTTTAAAATATCTTTTTATTAATTTCATCTGTATTACTCTAACATTAAATTGTCACTCAATCCACCTATGCACTCATTCACTCACTCCCTTACTTTGCACATTTCTTAAACCCTTTTTCTTAGTGTTGTATTGGCAACATGTATTGGGTAATTTATCTGTACTGTGCTGTCAGGGTAGACAAGAATAGCATCAGCAATGTGGCTTCGTCCAGTGGCAGGCAATAAATTAACGTGGAGCTACGCAGTTGGATGATGCTTCGTGGCAGTTATGCGCTGCTGAATGTGAAACAAGTTGTTGTGTAGTGCTAATGCGACATATTTCAGGGTGATTTAAAGACAACATAAATCCTTGGTGTGTTCTCAGCTACCGCCTAACCCTAGCTACCAAGTCTTGTCTTAACCATTTATTGGCTCTCCAGATGTGCTCACAACAAACACATGCACACTATGAGCATAGTTCGACTTCTGTGACTACAAATATGTTATAACAAATGGGCATTTACACAATTTTGTTTATAGTACATAAAGCATAGACTCGGTGAATCCTTCCCTTCATCGTTTTTAGTTGATACAAAACTAATAAAAAACAAGTAAAGGCTACACAGAATTGACCTGCTGGCCACTACAATTAGACGACAATGCCCTAAAGCTTCTCCAGCACCTTGCAACTCTACCCTGCACATTCCGAGAACCGAGCACTGCCTGCTTGTACATAACTAACATGCTCATAGCTTGTAAATAACTAATATGCCTGAAGTACTTATAACTAGGCTGTACTCTCAAAATTCACTCGCCCTCACAGTAACATTGGAAGACCATCACGTCTCTCTTGGGAGGTCTGCTTCCCATGCAGCCGTCTCTACTTTGGCCACACACGCAACACTGCAACTTGTGCCACTACATTCCCTGACCTCAGCCACAGCATTCCACATCTGGCTATTGTCACATTTTCACCTCAACCATCTCTGAAACCTGTTTGGAGAATATATTTATTTTTATGTTACAGTGTACTTTATACGTTATCTTGTAAATTACTACACGGAGAACAGCAAAAGCTTCCAGTAGGACAGAGACACCCTATAGGGTGTTGACAGCTTGCAGAAAGACATAAAAAACATGAAGAATAACCCCTGTACAAGGTACAGGCCAGGCCTTGGCTTGTACCTAAATTCCACAATCTAATTGACCTCTTATAGAATGACATGGACCTCTTATAGGAATGATCTGTTAAGTGGCTACTAGAGCTCAATCTTAACTACATTTATTTGTCCCATATATATTTGCCTTCAAGTTTCAAATAGGAAAGGGGAACATGAACATATTCATTTTAATATTTTCTGACTGTCTAGAGTATAAGGCAACTCTTCTCCACTTATGCTCGCTACTTTCTCTTAAATACAATACTGTATTTTATAAACGTTTTCAGAGTGGCTACAAACGTTTTGTAAAGCCTTTACAATGACTTCGAGGGGGCCCGAAAACACACACACACATGCAAGTTGCGTGATGGCTGGCACACAGTCATGTGCGCAGCAGCCCTCGGTAATGCAGTGCCACTGCCAGTATACAGGGCCTGGTCAGATAATGACATATTTTATTGAAAGTTTTGCAGCTCGATATTTTTTCTCAATGACGAGAGCAAGTGGGGACGTAAGTGATAAAACGCTCCTTCAAAGGGGAACTGAATAAAAGGAAGGGCTCTCCACTTAATAATTAATCAAAATAGTTTAAATTTACAAGCCAGACGTACTTGTGTGTTATGGAGGTGAGTGTTTATTACGCTAGAGGTGCCTTATATTTTCTTGCACTCCATGTGTGCTTTGCATTTTTATCATTACAAATCTTATTTTGCGCTTTATTTGTCATCTATCTTCTTCCTCTTTTTACGCCCTCTTTTCCTCTCAATTTTTCCCCCTCTTTTCCTTCTTTCCATTCTTCCCCATTCCTTTTTTCCCTCTTCCTCTTTAGTTCCCCTCTCCACACCCCCACTTTGCATATTGTTGTAAGTGGTGCTACAGGACCCCCCTCCACAGTGTGCGGGATAAGAGTGTGTGTTGCCCGATGCCTCCACACACACACGCGCACGCACACACACACACACACACACACACACACACACACACACACACACACGTGACAGTGACAGTAACGGCCTCCTGGGCTGCCAGACACCTGGTCAGTACATACTGGCTCTCCCCCAAGTTGGCTTTTTCTCCCCAACTTTCCCGTGTCGGGGTTTTTCCCCCATTACGCCGGACACTAGTTTTATTTATACACTACGCGCTTTCCGGTATGTTTTAGCGTTTGTTGCCTTCGATGTGTAGTTGTTTGTTTATTCGTGTTTGTTTAAATATTTTTGTTATCGGTGGTCTGGACCCCTCCCTCCCCCCTCCCTCCCTCCCTCCCCCTCACTTCCCCTTATTGTTTTTTTTGCGCTTTTTGTTTATTTGTTTGTTATTTATTTTCCGTATTTTGGTAATTGGTGTGTCGATCCCATCCCTTACTTCTGGCATTTTTTATTCTTGTCTTTCTTTCTTCCTCCTGCATTCATCTGTCTTCTTGAATTCCTTCTCCTGCTTTCCTTTTCCTGTCTTTATGCATCCAGCCTTCTTAATTCCTGCATCCTTTGCGGTTTATTCCTTTTTCCTCCTCCTCCTTCCTTCCTGACTTCTTCCTGTTTGACTTCCTTCCTTCCTTCCCTCCCTTCCTTCCTTCCTTCCTTCCTTCCTTCCTTCCTTCCTTCCTTCCTTCCTTCCTTCCTTCCCTCCCTTCCTTCCTTCCTTCCTTCCTTCCTTCCTTCCTTCCTTCCTTCCTTCCTTCCTTCCTTCCTTCCTTCCTTCCTTCCTTCCTTCCTTCCTTCCTTCCTTCCTTCCTTCCTTCCTTCCTTCCTTCCTTCCTTCCCTCCCTCCCTCTTCCTGCTTGCATTCCTCCCCTCCTCCCCCAGCCTTCCTCCTCCCCCCCCCTGCCTTCCTTCTCCACCCCCCTTTCACCCCCCCCCCCACTTGCCTTCCTCCTCCACAATATTTACCCACAAGTTGCTAGACACTGTTGGTGCAGGTTGCCATTGGTATTTTCCATGAAATGTCATAATTCTTTCACAAATGTTGCCATAGCAATGTGTGAAAAAAGGAGAATAGAAAGTGTATACAATGAAGGCGTAGGAGATGAGGAGGGAATGAAGGAAGAGGAGGAATGGAGAACTTTTCCTCCCTTCCCTCCTAGGTGAGCCAGATATACCTCCCACCCCTCCCGGCCCTTCCCACATGCCTGGTATTTCCTGGCACCGCGTGTGTTGTCCACACTCGGCTGGTGTTTGGTTTATGTGAGGGACGGTGAGTAGGAAGGAAGCACCTTGAAGATGGAAGTGGGGGTTGTTTTCCAGGGATTAAAATGAGTACAGTTCTACGACAAACAGGGTTGGAACGATGACTACTGCCTAACCACTTGGACTGGACGGTAGAGTGACGGTCTCGCTTCATGCTGAGCGACGTTCAATCCCTGACTGTCCAAGTGGTTGGGACACCATTCCTTTCCCCCCAACCCATCCCAAATCCTTATCCTGACCCCTTCCAAGTGCTATATAGTCATAATAACTTTCCACTTTCTCCTGATAGTTCCCTCTTTCCCTAAACCATCCGGGACAGATTTTTAGTTTAAAAAATCTGGGCAAATTTAAAGAAAAAATTAATATGGGCTGATTTGTTCTATTTAAATTGAAGTTTGCATTTTTTTTATTTCTTTATTTCTTGATTATATAGTTAAAACCCCAACCTGACCCAAGCCAGCTTTTTTTTTGCCAACCCTGACTACAAGCTTTGTCCCTATGGACGTGATGAGGATGAGAGAGCGTAAGTCTCCCTCTACTCTCCACTTTCTCTGGCTAAGACTGCCTATAAGAAAACTAGTTGCTTTGTACTTTCCTATCAGTGATGACAGGGAAGCGGGATCTAGCTCTTTGTCATGCCTACGAGCCTTGTCGTACTGCATGGAAGACAAGGTAGGAGGAGAGATGCTTGGAAGAATGAGTAGAGTGAGGGACTGCAAATAATGGAGGAAGGAGGGGGATGGCGAAAAGAGAGAGAGAGAGAGACTAGGAAGAAAGTATAAGAGTGAGTGAATGAGTGAGCAAACATGAGCTAAACATAGAATATATTGTCAGGTGATCCACCCACATTCAGCACTTTGGGCTTATGAGTTCCTCAGAGCTCATCCACCTATCACTCATCTCTCACCCACTTCTTACTTGTCTCTCACATCTTGTGTACATTACCCACCTATCACTTGACTCACCA